>VDFB02043741.1:0-65292 GCA_007258455.2 Sequoia sempervirens
TTTTGTAGCAAAAATAACAACATTCAAAATCCTCACAACTGGTTACTATTGGCCAACTTTTCACAAGGATTCTGTCAAATATACAAGGAGCTACGATAGGTGTCAAAGAATGGGTAAGCCAACCAAGAGTGATGAAATGCCATTATAGCCTTAGTTAAAACTAGATCCTTTTAACAAGTGGGGTCTAGACTTCATTGGACCAATCCCACCTACTTCCAACAACAAGGAATACATTCTAGTTTGTACCGACTATCTAACTAAGTGGGTAGAAGTAAAGGCCTTACAATTTTCTAGAGATGGCAATTGATGTGGCTAAATTTTTGTATGAGAAAATTTTTACTAGGTATGGAGTACCTAGAGAAATAGTCACTAATCAAGGTCCATAGTTTACTTTAGACCTCATTGCCAAACTGGTTGATGAATACAAAATTAGGCACAAAATGTCAACACCTTACCACCCTTAGGCCAATGGTCAGGTGGAGGTTACTAATAGAGAAATTGAAAGTATTGTCACCAAGATAGTGCAGTTACATAGGAAAGATTGGGTTGCAAGGTTACCAAAAGCAGTATGGGCATAAAGAACAATTTGGAAGATAATAATTGGTTTTACACCCTATGAGCTAGTATATAGCAAACCAATAGTACTCCTAATTGAGGTTTAGTATAAGACATTAAGAATTAAAGTAGAGATCGAAATGGATTTAACAACAACTCAAAAGGAGAGGTTACATCATTTAAATGGACTAGATGAAATTAGGATGGAGGGAATCCATCACACTAAGATAGTACAAACTTAGCCAAGAATAAAGTGGCATGACCAATATATCAAAACAAAGGAGTTTAATGTAGGGGATTGGGACTTATTATATGATTCAAGGTACAAGGATTTCAAAGGGAAACTCCAATCCAAGTGGTTGGGACCTTATGAGATCAACCAAGTCTTTCCTAGCGGAGCAATGAGGTTGCACACCATAGATGCAATAAGGTTTTCACTTCTAGTCAATGGCCATAGGTTGAAGTTTTATAAGAAACTAGTACAAAAGGAATATTTTATTTTCTCACTATTTTAGCAGTATGGTGCTCTCAGTGATCCAGATACGGGTTCATAAACATAAATTGATGTCTCAACAACACATGATATACCGAGTACTTCAAGTGACCCATAGATTGAGCTACACAACTTAGTCTTCGAGATCACTCAAGATTAATTTTTATTCTACCTCACAAGCACACAAAACATGATTATAATGACTTTCATACTTTCTCTAGAGGGACTTGTTTTATATTTAACTATTTCAAATTTAGAAAGGGTCCTATATCGCAGTATGGACCTGTAGCATAATAGCTGTCAACATTTAGACAAGACTTGATGCCAAAGGTACCCATAGCGTCATCTAGCAAAAAAAATTCAAATCACTTGGCGTGACATTTATTATAGCTCACACTTTCTCACCTCAAAATTTTCACATGTAGTATCCATCTTTTCATAATAAGTACCTGCAACATGCTTCTTTTATTTCCTACTTCCAATTCAAATTTTAAAACTTTGAATTGTCACATCACCAACTATTATTTTTCTAAATTGTTTCATTGCCTTACATCTGACACCTCACAATTCATTCACTTGTAGTTATTTTTGGTCACATCAAATTATATTACAGATACATGCTATTCAATTTACACACACGATGATCAGTTAGTCCTTTTCGCCAGGTACACAAGGTACACTATCATAATTACTATAGATTTCTTAATACTTTCATTATGTCTTTCATATTAAATTAAGCATGCGAAACATTCATACCATTAATTTCCATACTTTCTAATCATACCCTTCCCTATCATGAGTTGAAGTGAGGTCACTTTGAACCTTAAGTTGGGGGAGGGTACAACTCAGCCAGTTTTTTTTTATTTCCACCACCTAAAACAAAATGTAATAGATAGCTATAACATGCAAAACCCTCCTAAAACTTCACCTACTTTTTAATGATACTTTCAATTTCCAATTCCCTAATCCTGTGAACTTGACCTAAGTCAAACCCAAAACCTATTTTTTAGCTCAATTAAGTTGCTAATAAGAAGGGGAGTTGCAATTACAATATGGTAGTGAAAGTGCATGAGAAAACAACAGAATAGGAGAAGGGTTTTGAAGGTGTTGAAGTGGAATTGAGCTAAATTTTCAAGGTTAACACATTAAGGAGAGTAAAGAGATTCATAATGAGAGGTGATGTTATCAAAAGAGAGTCGTCAACTCATAAGCAAATACTAGAAGATGTAATGGTCTTACCTATCTTCACAAGAGTGGGTTGACTCGATTATTTCTTGAAACTAACATAATTTGACAATGATATAACATGAAGGTTTTTAGCCACATTGGATCATGATGAAGCAATGGTGAAAGGATTATTAGTGGATGCATCTGAAGTTGCCATAACATAGGCTTCTGGTTTACCTTGAAGTGAAGTAGAGTTTCTAGCATGTGCTGATGCAGTGGTTACCAGAGAGGAATTATGTGAGCAAGGAGAGAATTTGTACTCATCATCACAAGGTAAAAAGAGGCTCTCTCTTCCATGGTTTTGGGATAATTGTGCTTCCTATGTCATTAGATATCTTGTGACAGTAGGAAAAATCTTTTGTATAATGTACATTTTAAATTGCTTAGTCACCTTCAACACAATAGGCTGGTAAATGTGCCAAATTTTATTTATAATATGTTGAAAAGAATGGAATCATAGTATTAGAGGAAGTGACACTACCTCATCACACCACTGTTTGATTTCCTTATTAGTAAAAATAAGCTTAAGAATTTAGTACCCATAGGTAGACTGGGAAGATTTTGAGAAATGTAAAGATATTAACAGTCTACTAGAGGCACCTGTATTACCTGAGAACTTAGAGCCACGAGCTAAACCTGTAAGGGAAAGTTATCATGTCTCACCTATGGCTTCACCTACCCACAACCAAGGTGAGCATGAGGAGAACAATGTGCCAAAGTCTAGGTCACCAATAGTGGAGGACATTCCATCTTCTTCAAAACCACTAAAAACCAAGAGCAGAAGAGGAACTACATCCACAACATCCACACCTTCTAAAAAAGAAAAGAAAAAGAAGGATGTTCAAAAGAAGAAAAAGGATGTTAAAAAGGAAACACCTACACCTAGGCGTTCAAGCAGATTAAAGAAACTAGGTGTCATGAGGGGAAGTGTGGAAAAACCTGAGAAAGAGGAAAAGGACAAAGAATAGTAGGAGGAAGATGTGATGTTAGTAGAGACAGACTCTGAAGGGAAGGGAAATGCCCCTGGAAATGTGCATAAACCTGTGAAGAGGAAGAGATATGTGTCTACTTCTGATTCAAAATTAGAAGATGTGTTTGTTGCTAAGAAAACACAAAAGAGAACCCTAAATAGTCCTACTTATGAAGACTATTATTGTACAGGGGGTGGTAATGAGTAGTTTATGTAAACAAAAGGGATGTTTATAGAAGATAGGGATGTCAGGAAAGAGCTTCAGGAAGCTTTGGATAGAATAAAACATTTGGAAGAGTTGGTGTAGAGCTATGAAAAGAAAGACAAGGAAAGGAAGACCAAAATACAAGAATTGGAAGAAAATTTGTAAACATATGTCCATGACCTACTAAACTTGATTTATTGGCACAATTTTCCATTACCAAGATAGGGGATGGAGAACTTTTAGTACCAAATCAAAGACCTCCCATTAGAGCTCCAATTCACCATACCACCTTGTCTCTGGGTTATCAACTATGGAGGGTGATTGATGAGTTTGCACAAGAGAAAGAAAAGTGAAAGAAAGAAAAAGAAACTTTGATTGAAGAACACGCTAAAGTGATAGAAGGGAAAGAGATTGAGCTAAGGAAATCAATAGTCAGGTTGGAAGAAGTGACAGATAAAGCTGCACAAATCATAAGATGTACACCTCCAACAAGGACATGCACTATTTCTGCAAGATTTGTTTTTGAGTTTCTAGTTTAGTAGGCTAATCAATAACCAATCCATTGGGATGAGCAAAAAATTTGAGTTTCTTAATGTTTTTGTTGATTCTACACCTGAGGAGCAGGATCAATCGTGTGAATACTATTTACACAAGTATGTGGTGTTGGATGAAACATAGTGGAATCCTTTGATGTTTGTAGGGGATCTCTAGGTAATGGCACTAGCATCTTATTACAAGAATGAACAATTCAGGGGAGAAATAGCAGAAGAATATGAGGAGAGGGAGAAATCAATTGCTATCCCAATAAGGAAAGAATCTAAAGACCCTGATGCAATTATAGATGAATGGTTGAAACCCCTATATCATAAAGGTGTAGGAAGAAAAATTATGAAACTAAGGATAAAGGATTACAAAAGAATGCAAACATTAGTTGTGGGCTTGGGTCAACAATGTTGCAGTTATATGCAAAGCAAATGAAACAACTTTACCCTAGAGTTGCAAAGAAAGGAACCTCATTCCATGTGAAATTTTACCACCATGCTTGAGAGGGTACAAAGATACATGAAAATTGGTGTTGACATAGGAATTCACTGGGTACCACTCACATTTCACCCACCTATGCTACTCTATCCAGTTCCACATTAGACTAGGGAAAAGGGGGAGGAGTGTGAGAAAGATGGGATCATCAAAATGAGACAACTTACAAATTACAAAGGTTTTTAGTACTTAAAGTAAATCAAGGGAGTTGATGTTGTCATGAACCTCAAGGAGATCAACCTGCAATATAATTTGTACCCCTAGTGTTTTGCTTGAGGAAAAGAAAAAGTGTAATTGGGGGGATGATGGGTTCAATTATTAGCCTATTTTCTGTTGCTTTTATGGATACTTTTAGACACTATTAGATAAACATTTCAGACAATACTCCTATACTATGCTATCTTTTCATGTATTTATTATACAACCTTGGACCTAAATCATAGTAATGGAAATATGGTTATAATATAGTAGCATTGCATGGTTTATATGTAAGTATGTATGAAATGTGGATGTAATTTTATGTTTAATTATGGTAGTTAGCTTTGTGTATATGTTTTGTGGATTAACCTCTTGCAACTCAAGAAGGAACTGTCACATGCAACAACTGGAGTTGTAGCCCACAACAAAAGGAAGACTTGGACAGTGAAACAAGGGAAGTGCCAGATCAAGCTGAATGTAATAACTGCCATATGAAGACACGTGATGGAGTTGGTCATGCATCATTATGATAGTTAATAAAGCGTTGGAGAAGAAGAATTCTTTTGTTGATAGAATTCTAAATAATTGTTTGTGTGTTTTACATGCAATTCTATTTTATAGAGTTTTAGTTCTATTATAACTCTTCTTTCTTTCCTATTATAGTTTGAACAATTCAATCTTAACTATATACTCTGATATCTAGGAGTGATAGTTAATGATTGCAGTTAATTGTTGCTTAGAATAAACTCCCCCATGCTTGTATATAAACGATGGTTGAGTCCTTAGATAAGTTAGTTGATTTTAGTATTTTGCTATCAGTTTCTTTTTAGTTTTAGTTATCATCTACAAACATGTTGAGTATTTAAAATGATTTCATTGAATACAATTTGTGGAGAAGATTTTGTGTAAACTTTTGTGATGCGTAATGAATGAAGTTCAATTTCACATGGATGCATAGAATATGATATTTAGATTTAATTCTAGTTAAGTGAAGACAACAACTTGAGCTGGCCATTCAAGGTAACTGTTCTTCACTCTATTTATAGTTGTTCTATTTCTGATTCAATAGTTATTTCTATTATCATTGTCTTATAAATTGCATGTAAAGCATAACAAATTATCATAGTTTGATTATTAGTAATGAATGTTCATGAGCATGCATGTATTTGGTTAATATGTAGTAATCTGAAGATTAGAATAAATTTAATTTTTAGTTTGATTTGTTCTAAGTTAGTTTAGTAATTCTTTATTAGCAATAGTTCAATTATAGGTTAAGCTGTAGGCACCTGTAACCATTAGTACTAGTTTGTTCCTTCACTGTTATGCAATTCTGTAAATTTCCAGCAAGTAGAACACCTTGAATAGGGTAACCTAGGTAGCCTTAGGTCTTTGAAGGCACATATAGTGCAACACCATCACAAGTTTACAAACCTTGGGTTGACAATTTAATGTAGTCTTTACAATGTTGACTAGATTGTTCAGTAAGTCATACCTCTGAATTGTGTAGGTTTTACCAAGTTTACAAGACACTAGTTTAGACTCTACAAAACTCACACTAAAGTATACAATCAAGATAGGTCTAATTGTACAATTGTTGGAAGGATAATATGACAAAGATCAAGGAGGATGATCAAGCCCCCAATATCTAAAATCTCATGGAAAAAACAACAAAGGCACAAGGAGACACATGCCTATGTTAAACATATATATATATATATGTGTGTGTGTGGCAATGAAAAGATAACCATATAATGTCAAAAGACTAAAAGAAAGAAAATGGGGTGGATCAACCCTCAACTGTTTGTCCAACTTGATGTGGATCAAGCCTTAGTTGTTTTTCCAAAAACATTTACAAGTGGAACTTGTTGTCCACTATGCAAACAACAATGCACGCTCACACATGCTAGTGAAATCCATTGTCCACTAGGTGAGCCCCTAGAAAGTGGCTAAGTGAGAAAGTCATGCCAGGTCTATAGGCTCTCACTATACAATGAGAAATTCATGCCAGGTCTACAGGCTCTCATCATACTAACCATACCAAAGCTATACCTCTAATAACTTTGATAAGGTTCCACAAAAATATGAACTTCAAGCTTCATAAGGCGTAGCAAACTGTGTTATGCTAAACAATTATGAACACAATGAAAATAGGATAAGACATGTTCAAAGTGGTTTTTCTTAGTTCATGTAAGGTCTCCTCTTAGGGAACATTGTGCCTAATGTCTCCAAGAGAGGAAGTATAGGATAAAAGATCCACAACTTAGGGAATGCACTCGGTAGCATCACCACTAAGAGGAATGTTATATTCGAAGAAAGGTCACACTCTTGGAGGACATCAAACCCAATGACACCACCACAAATAAGACACATAACATGAAGTAAGAAGACCACATTATGAAACATAAGATATAGACAAAAAATGTCAAAATGATAATGCCAATGTATGCCCCCACTTTAAATAAATTGCTAAACACCATGCTGTGAGCAATTACTTTAAAGTAGCAAAATGTTATTAAATGATAACATTAAAGAAGGCACAAGAGTTATTTGGAAAGCCCCATGTCAAGTGTATGTTTCCAAATAAAACTACATCATGAAAAAGGGGTTTCCCCCAAATGAAATCCCAAAATAACACACAAGGGATCCACAAGTTTAGGGTTAGCGTATGTCTTTGCTACAATGATATTATAGAGCTTGAAAACATCATCATTCCCTAAATAGCTCATGGAACTTGAATAATGACACATAGAGAGCAAAAAAAAGAAAATATTTTGGGTCAACATGGAAGAGACCTAAATATCTCAACGCCTTGTGTCATCCCCAAAAGGAAAACACAAGACAAAAGAAAAGATACAGGTTTACGATATATAGAAGAATGTAGGTACAAATTGAGGAATGAACATGAAGACACATCAAATAGAATAATACGAGGGATCACATTATACACATGCAATGACACAAAGAACATGAAATGAAAAATAAAGACAAGACTAGTAAGGAACATGTGAGTCAACCTATAGTAGGTTGCACACATCCCAATCTTGTTCATCATATGCAGAAGGCAGGAAAATAGCCAAAGGGAAAACACCAAGTGCCAAACTAGAACAAAGTTGTCTAACTCCTTGTCCCCACTAAGTGCAGGAAAAGGATGAGTTGAGATAAGTGATGAGAATGATCTCCTTGCAATATAGAAAATGATTTGTAATGAATGAAAAGCATGTAATAGTGAGTATGCTATGATAATACAACTATCACATGGCAAGGAGCAAGGTTCATCCAATTATGTTGTCATGAGAATTTTCAGGAGGAATAAAATCACTCAATATCATTTTTAAGACCCAAATCTCATCAGTAAGATGCCCAAGAGTTCTATGATATGCACAATAATTCATGTTTGTACTCTTACCTTTTTGCTTCTATTGATAGGTGGCAATTTAATCCATCCTAGATGGAGAAGTTCCATTTGTCGTTCAATTTATGTTTTAATATGTAGGAATGGTGATTCTCTTACTTTATAAGGTTTGGATTTCTTACTTGTTTGAGAAGCTTGTTGAGGTGGATTCGAAGGAGGAGGACCTAAGATGATCCTATCATCCTTATGAGGGATTGGTTGATCATTATGAAGGAGGAAATTTTTTTCCTTGGAAGATGTGGAGGGTGGAGGATCTTAATATCCTATTCCTTTAGTACCTTCAATTGGGATTTTTTTCTAACAACTTATGAATCTCATGTTCATTTGTTGTGTCACATCCTTGCTTGCTTAAGATCTTAAAGCCTTGGCCATAAGTCTCTTCTAGCCAGTTGATGGGTGTGTTGGTGACTTTATTAATATAAGATAGATGATTATGCACTTAGTTAGGGAGACTAGGTTTGCTCATGGTTGGAGGTTTACGATTGGTTTGTGATTCAATCTCAAGATGTAAAAGACCAAACATCTCTAGTGATGAAATAATAGGAGGTGTTGGTTGTTGCATGGAGGGGTAAAATGACACATTGTTCTCAAGGTTGTCAAGGCATTTATGTATGAAATTATGCATGCTTTCATCATCTTCACATGAGATGTCAACTTCATGAGGAAATTCATTAGGGGTTGATTGAGCATGATTAGGTTCTATTGCATTAGGATCATCACCAAAAACACAACTTGAGACATCAACCAAAGATGTTAAGGAATTCCATATATTACCAATGCACATGTCCATTATGAATTGAAATGCAAAGATATTACAATGTTTCAGATTTGAAGCAAGATAATTTTTTGATTATGCTATGCAAAAACTTGAAAATGATGTCTTTTTTAATGTAAATTTTGAATTCAAACAATGCACTGAATTTCACAAATTAACCTTAATATGAACAATTTCAACAAACAAAAATTTTGGAAACTGAAACAAGAATACAAGAATACAAAAAGTAGACATAGTGTTTTTGATGCTCAAAAATATAGAAAAATCCCTGAACAGGGACTCATTTTCCCAAAATTAATTTACAGGTTTCTAAGTTGATTTCTATGATGTTTAGATTCTGGTTTCAGACATGTGGTTGCAGTTTCATATTTTTGGAAAATCAAATCTAAATGCAAGTGTAAAATGATGTTAAATGACAAGCAAAAATACCTAATTTGAGATGTAATTTTGATTCAATTTTTTGATGTAAATGACTGAACATGTAATGTTATATAAACACTATGCAAAATGACTGAGATTTTTGAATTTTCCAAATTTTAAAGAATGTAAGAATGCAAACCTAAAACCCTAAATGAGATGCAAACTAATGCAAGTAAACAACCCTAAATGAGATGCAAATCAATGCAATGCAATGCAAAATTATGCAAATCCTAGATCTAGGGTTGAAAATGGACTCCAAAATCAAAAATTTATGATGCTGAAATGTCAGGTTCACCAAAATGAAACAAAGAAAAATAGGGTGGATGGAAATATGTGGGTAAATGTGTGGCGAGGGACCTATTTTCCTTTATTTCATTAGGAAATGAGATCTCCATAAAGAATTGACTAACAACCCTTAGGTGAATCAACTAAATGTGACAATCTATAGATTTCCTTATGATGAGGACGGGGGTCAAGTAGAACAAAAAAATTTATTGCAGATTTGAGAAGCGTAAAAAGGTGTTTAAAAAAATTGATTGCAGATTTGAGAAGCGTAAAAAGGTGTTTACCAATCACGAAAAGTTGATTGCAGATTTGAGAAGCGTAAAAAGGTGTTTACCAATCACCAAAAGTCAATTTCTAAAGACAAACTGGGACTTATTCACCCATGGTCGAATGGGTAGACAAACTGGGACTTATTCACCCATGGTTGAATGGGTCTTTTTTTAAGGTTTTTAAAAATATTTTGGGGGCCTTTCATGTTGATCTATAGCTTCTGATTTGTCCAATTTTTAGTGTCATAAAGTCAAAAATTAGATCTATAGGTGAGATTTCGTGATTTGACAACAACTTTGACAACTTTTGTAATGCCCTCCTTAAAATTTAACTAATTATACACAATTAAATAAACACATTCAGTTAAAAATTCAACTATTACGCTTTAAATAATAAATCTCTTATTGATACGAATGAAGTAATAAAAGAATGATACATAAAAGATTATTTCAACATCAAAATTAGAATTATAAGACATCATTTTCCATGCCCTCATTGAGTTTAAAGGATGTTATTCTATAATTAATGAAAGATTTTGAAGTAATTAAGCAAATTTTGTAATAAACTACTTTTACTCTTAAAATAAAGATAAATGTAAAAAATAACTATTATGAAGTCTGATCTGTGACAATTGAACAATTGTATTTTTCAAATTTTGTGTTAAATATTACAAAAGTAACCCCAATCATTAAGATGTACAAGAAGAGTGTTTCTATCGAGTTTCATCCAAGTTCTTTTGTTGTGAAACTATCAATTATGAGAGGTATCATATCAAATTCCACTAAATGTAAAATCATCTACCTTATAAACATTTGATTTTTTTGCAGACATAATGAGAAAAGAACATTTGTACATACACAAACATGATAAAGATCATAGAAGCCTAGGATTTTCAATGGTTCAACCAAGTTCTCAAAAAAAGAGACCGGGGCTGCAGAGTCTGTCAGGGGCTTCATGTTCGATCTCTTCTAAACAATCGATTCGCACCACACAAAATAGAACACTGATGCTTGTTCTATATGCCTCAATACACCTACTACAAGTCTACATCAAATTTCAATAGATGTAAATCTGAAACAAGTTCCCATATGAATCTCATTGATTAAAATAATATGTATTGCCTACTAAAATAATGTGTGGTATATTTAGAAACAAAGTCTACCAACAAAATTGACATATTTAAGAAGTTAAGACGTCTTGCATTATTCACTAGGTTTGCCTTCAATAGAATACATAAAAGAATAATTCATGAATAGTTAATGTCAAAATTAGATGTAATTGATGCTTACATTGTATCCCAAACCCAAACAGTCCAATTTAGGGGAAAATGTAGCAAAAGGACACGAAAAAGCAGCCTATCCCTGAATAAATCCATGAAAAATTTGATACACATTTCAAGAAAGATGGGAATCAATAATGCACTAACATATACTAAGACAATTCAAGCATTATTGGAAAGTCATTCAACGAGAATAAGCAACTTTCTATTAATCCCACAAAGGTGTTGCGTCTAATTAGCACCAAAACAAGGTATTAACCGATAGAAATGGACTTTTATAAGATAAAACATGAAAATGGCTAAGCAAAGATGATGAACACAAACCAACAAAAGCGACGTAAAATCCTTAGAGAGAGCTTGATGGATGATAATACAAATAAAGTCCAACGCGTGATTACACATACTCTTTATTAATTGCATGGACTGATACAAACTTCCCTTAGAAATAACACACACTACTTTTCTTGTAACACAAATCATGTTTTCTTTTCTTATAAACTAATTTTCTATTTATAGCAAGGTGAACCATTAAGAGCAACTTTCAAGAAAAGTTAGAAAGACTGATAGCATGCACAAAACAACACCGATGATAATTCATTTTATTTTCCTCATTCATCTCTACTTAACAAGGATATCTAAAATAAAGTTCATTATAAAGTGAAATGCTTGCAACAAGAATGATCTTGCATTGCTTTCACCAACTTTCTTATTCTGAGAACTTCTATATATAATTTAAACAAACTAAATCTTCATACATGGATATAAGTAGAAACAATAAAGAAATCACTGTGGACGCTTGAAAGCATTGTTTATGCATACTAACAGATTACGAGATATCAATTATTTATTAAAATGTTACCAGAAAAAAAGCATACACTTCACAAATTATAGAATTTATTAACTGAATCACCACGGAAGCATACACGACGCATTCACTAATTGAATCGCTGCAGAGACAAATAAAATCTATTATTAAATTGAATTTCTTGCAAAGAGAAGTAGCTAAAATCATGTAAAGTGGTGGGAAAACAAAAATAAAAACTATGAAACTTCGTGAAAACCGCTTAGATCATGATGACATTACGAAGGCCAAGATTACGGTGCATAGTCACAAGTTGCAATGCATAAACCGAGGACACGAAATAACTAATACAATTGGATTCAACATTGTGTTTTCCTACTCTGTGTTTAAGATTTAATCCCGTCATGCTTTTCCAGACTTAACTACAGAAAAATCCCCTCAGAATATCCTCAGGGCCATTAATACAGTTGTGGTAAGTCAGGTCCACAGTCATATTATAGTAAAGATAATAGCTATTCTACAAAATGTAGATGACCTTGACATATAGGAATAATTCTTACAAGAGTATGACATTATTTCAATGAACTGCCTCAAAATAAAATAGCATAATCCAATCTTTAGTTAATAGCATAAGATCAATATAGGCTAGATCTGATCATCAATTGCTATTTAAAACATACAGAAATTATACGAACACAAAAAAGTGCTACTTATGGAAAAGAATACCAAGAAGCAGATCACGAGTTATAGAGAGAATAGGATAAATCAAGAATACTCAAACAATAAAAGTTCCTCTTGCTGATTTTGATAAGGCCAAAGATTGATGCACTCCTGGAGACAAATACGCATTTACCATGCGCCCTCATAGCCTCAAATTGATCAGTTACTAAATCTGTTGAGCCATATCGTCGAGGGTAGAGTTTGCTACTTCAGACAGGGCGTGACAGGATTTGAACCAGAATGTCCCCCATTCGTTAGCCATACCTCCCCTTTTAAAGATGCACCGCCTTTCATATTCTGAAATAACTCGTAGCATTAATTCCACCATGGAACCGTTATGAGGACAGTTATGCAACTCCTTCACAATTTCCTTAAGACGACACCTGGTATTTAGAGTGCTACAAAAATAAATAGGCATTAACAAAGCACATTTAAGGGTACCCAACAGCCGAAGGGTTTCGAGCATGAATATAAATAAAATTGAATTATAAAACATAGTAATAGCTTCGATATTTCAAATGATCACCTGGTATAGGATTTATAGTTATTTGACACACGTAAATTTTTAACAAAACAAGAGCTGCAGAGCAGCGAAGTTCCTGCCAAAAAAGTTCTAGAATAGTTATGTTTTAATTTGTTGTATTTGCTAAGTTTTAGCAACAATGTTGACAAAACAAATAAATAATAGTTACATTAAAAACAAGTTTTTCTCTAATAATAAATAGTTGACATTTATAATTGTATTCTAGATTTCATCAACATGTAATATATTTAGACCTGTTCTTTAAACATTTCTTCATGCTTGATCATGGTTTTCTTGATTTGTTCCATTTTATCCTCTAGAAGATTCTGCAGAAAATATCTCTGTCCAAAAGCATGCACAACTTTGCTACAGTTGTTGTTGATGTTGGTGTGAGAGGAGGTGGGGTAGTTTAAAGATACATCTTTAAAAATCATTCTGTTGCTCTTGCTTATGATGGAACATCCTGAATAGTTCTAGTAGTCTGCATATATAAACTAAAATAATTTAGTGACTCCATTTTCCAAAAAAAGAAAAACACAGCACATGAAAATCAAATGGTTTGTGAAATCCAAAAAATATATTTTTTCCCTTTTAGAAGCTTAATACACCTTGTTTTATCTAATGGAAGGTAGAGGAATCCATGGTACAATAAAATTGTCTTTGAAATAGTTTGCCACTTTGTTGGGAAAAGATTTAAACAAAAGGATGACCGGTGGATATATGAAATGTTGCCATTATATGAAAAAAAAAGGTCATAGATATTCAGGTCATAGTTGCCAGGACATTCCATTTTAGTAACATGGATAGTTGCTAGGATATTCCATTAGTGGAACATGGGCTACCTGTACCCACAATTCCCGGTGACTACATTTGTACATAATATACTATATAGCCATCCATCTCATTACAAATATACTCGAATACCTTAATTGATTGGCACCCTAGTCCCTATACCTTCAGGTATCTATGATTAACGTTCTAAATAAGCTTCTAATAGTTACCATGGAATTTGGATGATGGCAAATCAAGAAAGTACACTGCCTGTGGTTTCTGAATAGATACAACATGTTAGACTTCCCAATACCTAATATTTTACTAGTATTACCTTTCTTTCTGAGTTCCTATCCAGAAATTCCTGAAAACAAAGGAGAAGTCATGAATAGCCACATCAGCCACATCTAAATACATAGATAGCTGATATAGACAAAATTCTGCTTTCCATAAAATTAACTCCTCCCTAATTCAATTTAACCACAAATGATTCATAAACATCAAAATTAATGTCTACATGCTATGAAGTAATTTTCTAGGGTTTCACACAAGATGGAATTTAATACTTGCTCAATTCCAACAGTCTTCAAATTCTATAAATGCCACTAGAAAAGCATATACTAAAAGCATCACCTATTCTTTGGCAAAGAGAAAATACCAGCATAGCTAGAGAACACAAGATGTTTACAAAAGGTTTGATAAATAAGGTTTTTAATATTTTATATGATCAACCCTTAGCGCATAGAAATAAGATGCATCCTTTCAGTAGTCAAAGACCGTCTTCCAACAATGTAAAGAAAACTGAATCCAACAATGTGAAATTTGACCCTGCTTCTTCAGAGACAAACCAAAACAAGATTTTAAAACCACATTTGCAGATATAGAATATAAATTTAAAATATATCTCAAACTAATAAATCTAATTAAATTTGAATCCTACTAATGATTGTTGAATTTTTAAAATTGTTAGACTTACTTGAACATGGGGAACACAAGAGAGACCCCCAGCTTTAGTTGCAAGGAAAAGACCATGCATAGACCATATATGAACTAATCTATTACACACAACCACTTATGATTCAAGCTCATATCCCTCCACTGCTTTGATAGATGATAGCTTCGACTTAGAATTGATCGGTTAGTTTACAATAGGCCGAGTGAAATATTTGAGTATTGTGTACAATGAGAGTAACAATTAGTAAGGAGAAGTTAAGGTATAAAAAAGAGACATAAAAGCGATATACAGATTAGAAAAGAGAACTCATTAGTAACATTTTAGAGAAAAGTTAAAAAGAAATTATCAAGATATGAAAATAGAGACACAAAATAACCACCATGGAATTTGTAAAGTTCCCAATTCACAAGCTATAAATAACAGTGAACAAAATTGGTTACCAAGCTTAATGCATGCTCCCATAAACAACAGGTGAGATTTAAATTCTATAAACACAAAATGTGTCTAAAACTACTTGAATTTTGAGTTATTGGAGGCTAATGAATACTTACAATGTACAATAATACTTTTTTGGGCTCTTGAAAACACAAATAAAAATAGGGAAAGTAGTAGGACACAAATTATTACTACTACATTCACAAATAATGGAGCAGCCAAAGCAGAAACAACATTGTAAGCATTCCTTGGGCACCAATAGGACTGACAGTAAATAAAGTAAAACACAACATTCTACTTGAGTTGATTTTATATCCTAGAGCTTATAACAACCATGCATGCTTTATGCCTAATGCATGCCTAAATACTTGATGGGTTGAATGAAACCATGAGATAGTTCTTGTTTTTTTCAAATAGCATGCCCTTCAAATGTAGAGGGTTCCACATGGTGGCAATTCCTTGTGAAGCACCTTCAACAAGGGAAACACAATATTTCATAAAAGGCCAAATTTTAGAAGCTAGAAGGGTGGAATTAGATTCAGACATTTTGATTCTTGTATCAACACAATATCAACTTTGTGTTCTAATATACGAACTTTTGTTTAGATGTTTGTGTGGGATATTTAGGCCTTTGATATTTCAAGGCATAATCATATTTATAGACATGAACAAGTTTATGTTGAAATGGAGAAAGTTATAAAATTGGGAATCATTTGTACACATGAAAATTAAAAAAATGAGACCTGATATGGAGGATGCAGTTAAAATTTTGACAGACATAAAATTAAGAATTAAGAAGTTCAATATACCAATTTATGTCCTAGCCAAAAAAGAATTTCAATATTATGAAATTCTAAATGATTCCTCTATATCATTGTAACATGTAAATTATAAACTTATTTTGTACAATCTAATAAAATTGAAACTACATTTACTATTTAATTTCTTAATTGAAATTTGAATAATTAGCTATTTTTGTTGGGCTACACACTTTAATTATTTATATCATTTACCAAAAAAAATTGATCTCCAAGGAAACTGCAAACATCGAACTCTAAAACATTGATAACTAGATTTAATTAATCGGTTTCTGCGAAAACTTCGGTGGAAGGTTTATTCAGGTGATTGTTTGTCTGGTTTGATCAGATCAACTTTGCCAAGTCCATTCATAACAAGACAAATGTGGAAGGAAGATTTTGTTTTATCAAAATCACTTTTTATAATAGCAATTGTCTTGTAATTTGACTAACTCTATACCGAGCAACGTATGGTCATGGTACTATAATCTAAATTAACAAATATAGAGTGAACCCAGCCAAGAGATAAGCTGTATCAGAGCCTACATTATACAGAAAGGGCACTGAGAGCGAGTGATATAGTACATATAAGAATGAAGCCAATCAATTTGTTTTCTACATAACAACCCACATTATTATCACCTAGGTATTGTGGCTCTTCAACAATAGTGGAGAACAAATATAATATCATCTACAAATTATAACATGCATGATAAAGAAAATATATGCCAAAAAAAACATTGTAAAGTTATTGAACAAATTTAAATTGAGTGAAAATTTGAAATGCATGTGATGAAATACAAAAGGGATAGGGGAGGCCATAAAGAGGGGGGAAACTTAAATGAAGCCTGAAAATGCATATGTAGCATGTATTTATAGGAATCATAATAAACCATGAATGGGTATAATTATACCCAAGTCACTCTCCCTTTCAAACAATGCTCATCATTTCAATGCTTTCTCCTATGCAATGGATTGTCAAAGTAAAGTTGCAGCTCAGCATGTAATAGAATGACTTGCATTCTCATTTCCTTTTGGTCCTTTAAAAGATTTTGACATCTAAGTGGAAATTCCTCACCTTTGAGAGGAAAGATGACAACGACAATTCCAATTAGATGTAAAATAAAACAATTAAAATAAATATTTGATCTTAAGATTTATGTTTCTTATCATTTGTGAACTTTTTATCCATTTAATAACAAGATTGGACCCTGGTCTAGTGGTTGAGACAAAGAGTGGTCGTGCAAACAATGCTACACACATGATAATATATGTCCTGAACACAGAGATGTTGAATTCAATAGTTTAGCCCCCTTCCCCTTCCCCACCACCAAAAATAATCCAAGGACTCAGAGCTCCTTGGCAATATAATAACCAAAAAAAATTTGTGATATCAAAAAAATAGATAAAACGAATGAATTGGTCACACTGTGGTTTGGAAACTGAGATGAGATGTAATGCTAAATGTTTGAGAGGTTTCCTCTGCATTCTAATAACCATTTTCATGCCTCCTCTACAAGTTGCTATGCAATACGAGGTTAAAGTAAAAAAAATGATGCTTTGCTTTGCTTTGATTCTACATTAAATCATCTAGATTAAGTTACTGAATTCCACAAAATTCATATTGAAAAATGTGTTGTGGGACTCTTTTGTAGAGCAAGGAGTTCTGGATATGCTTGCTTCTGACAGCAATTGGAGATGTACCAGGAATCATATATTCCATATATATTACTGCCAACAAGAAAGATAATTCTAGTTCCCACAGGGGTGGTTGTTGTTAATTCTATGTGTGGGGGTGGCCAAGTGAGAGAAAGCATCTGATATCTCATTGAATTGGGTGATCCATTTTCTTTTGATAATTACTACTACTTAGATTTGATGTAAAGTTTATATTTTTTAATGGATACAATTGAATAACATAGGTATTGGTATCTCTGCAGTTGAACAGTTAATGACAACATGGCAACATTTTTTTAGAACTGACTTCATTAGATTTGCAATATAGAATGGCTCGTTGAATGCCAACATTTCTCAAATTTCAGAATGTCAAACATTTTTACTTGTCTAAAATGGCAAGATATGGCAAAGTTAATACATGTTAATGGTGAATTTTTTATCAATTAATGATTGTAGCTTAAAATCTTGTCTAAGTTTTGTGGGGAATGTAGTCTGAAAGAAAAAATAATCAGAATATGCCCCTTGTGACCAAGAAATAATCAGCAGACAATGTTTGCATATGTAGACAGAAGTTGTTACGTTGGGAAGGGTTTCAAAACATAGATAGATGTTGCTGCGCTATCTCACCAATGGTTTATTTGGCTGTGTCATTGGATTGCAACTCTGGACGCAAGAGAAGGCATGATAGATGGGAACCTTTGCTACATTTATTCAGTTTTTAGACATGTAATCAAAAGCAAATGTTTGTATATGTAGACAGATGTTGCTGCGCTGTGAAGGGTTTCAAAACATATGAGGTCACCAAATGTAACGACATAATTTATAGCCAGTTTTTGTTGCATCAGTCCCATGTTAACGTGTGAGTGATTTGAGGGTATGAGTCATGAGCAGTATAATCCTTGTTTTAGTGTGTTTCTTTCACTAGTGTTTCATGTTTTGCATTTCCTTCACATGCTAATGTTTTGATGCTATAATTTTTAAAAGCTTCTCTACATGGCATTTTCATCTTCGTTTGGGAATCATACATCTGCAAACCTTCATACATAACTTTCTTCAACTGCTTTCAGGCAAACTTTGTGAAATTGTGGGAAATCGTAGTTGTGGTGATTTGGATAAGCGATCAGGTTTCTTAGCTGTAGGGTGTTAGGATTCAAGGGCTTTTGTGGTAAGATCTAAGGTGAATAGAAAAACCCCAAGGTCTTGTAGAAAGAGCATGTCTTCCATCAAAAAGAAATGAGTTCACCATGCACAAAAGGCCTATGTTCATCATAATCTACGAAAAACCCTTTAGTGTATTAATATACTAAATTTGCACCCAAAAAAATTCACGGAAAAAGGGAAAAACAGAAAAATCAAGGGCTCGAATCTGACAAAAGTAATGAAAAAACAACATTTGCTAAGTAAAAAGAGAACAAATGAGAAACAAAAGCATGAGCATCACCTCATCCTCTGCATTGCTATGGTGCTTGTACATGACCCTCGAAAAGTGGTAGCGGTCAAGCAGGATTCAAATGTCTCTCCTCCTCAATAGCAAGCACCTCCTTGTGAAGCCTCTCGAGCTCGCAGCGAAGGGCTTTGTGAAACAAAAGAAACCCCAAAATGGGCTACAATTATCCTCGCCAGTAGTAGCTGTGCGTGTTGCGGATGAGGCGTGTTAATGCCGGTGCCAGTAGCAGTTGTGCGTGCTACAGATGAAGGCCTGTTAATGCTAGTGCCAGTAGCAACTGTGCGTGTTACGGACGAGGCCTGTTAATGCCGGCGCCAGTAGCAGCTGTGCGTGCTGCGGATGAAGGTCGTTAATGGAGTCACCATTTTTTCCATTCCATTTGCCACCATAATTGCGATGCAAATAGTGGCACCGGGAAAATCGCCCTTATCGCTCAAAATTTTTGAGCCAATTACATTTCACATAATTATTTTTGGATATTTGTTTTGTTAAATATTCTGCATATTGATTTTAATTATATAGAAATATATAGAAATATTTGTCAAATAAAAAATAAAATTGAATTCTTATTTGTTAAAATCAAAGTTATTAATAACTTGTTAAGCAACAGGGGTTGGCTATAGTTCCCTGGCAGGAACTAAAAATTCGGCCAAGGAAAACAATATTGTACGAGAGCATAAAGATATGGTTCATCGATGAAGCCACAAATGAAATGCAAGTTTCCTAAATGACATGTAAATAAATTGCAATTGAATGATATATAATCCAATCATCCAAGTACCCGTAACTTGCCAAATTTGTTGTTTTATTTGTTGGCGCCCCTGCAACACTCAATTTGAAACATTAGTGCATTCAAGAAAGGTAATAAAGTTATTAAATAAAAAATGGTAACAAATAAATTAATAATTTCTTTTATCAAAAAAAAAAAAATGTATAATGTTTATAGATTTCATTTTTCGGAAAGGGTATTATAACTTTTCCAATATTGCACTTCAAGAGGTCTTCAATCCTTCTTAAACCTAAATCTACAAAACACATAGAAGAGGGGAAAATTGTTTATTTTTCATGAATGGGGGTTTGCCTTGGTCAAACCCTATTTTGGTAATCAAACCTTGAAATAAAATAAAGTATGAAAGAGGGAATGAAGAATGAACAATGTTATGTTACCACTCAACAAACCCTTGTAGAAACCTTGGTAATGGAGAATCTTGGAAGGTCTACAACTTGCATGAAATGGTTGAATTGGATGTGGATCTTGATGCTTGATATAATGTTTTTAATGCTTGACTTGAATCTTGAAACCTACATCACAATGTTAGCTCCAAAAACATGCATGATGCAAGAAGACTTTGACATGATGATTAGATCTTGAATGATGCAATAAATCTCTGATATATTTACTCTTGAATGCTCTTAATCATCAATTTTAGCTCTTGTGAAGTCACATAAAAATTCTTGGTGAAACTTAGTGAAATAACCTTGTATTTATAGATATGTATCCTTAATTTCTTGAAATTCAAATATTACAAGCCGACATTGAAATATGGATTTGGGGACCTTAAAATACCACCAAAAACATATTTTAAATTTAGGTTCAAAGGCCCAGGGAGGACCCATTCGCCGAATGGGTCCTTATTCTTGGAACACACATTGCTCAAGGTAAAGTGTTATGTGTTGGAATTAATTATTGTTGGTTTTTCCCTTTAGAAAATGTAATTTATTAGACTTGTAATTATAAAATAGAGCTATTAAGGCATAATTAAGTCCAATTTAATTAAGAGGGCCCAAAAAAGTGTGAAAATGTAAAGGGAGATATTTTTCAACACTAAATTAAGGCATTATTAAGTCCATTTCAAATAGGAGGGCCCAAACAAGTGTGAAAATGTAAAGGGATACATTTTTCAACACTACAATACCTAGAAATACCATACAAATATGTACGGTACAAAAATGTTGCAAAATTAATTAGTAGAGGGCCAAATAACCTCCTTCCCGTTTCTTCGTTTTGGTTGAAAATCTAGTTTTGGCCTAGTTTTGTTGCCTGTTTGGCCTATTTTCAAGTTTCATGGTCATTTTTTGTAGGGTTTCAAAAGTTTGTTTCCCTTGGTTTTGGCCCATATTGGCCTTAGAGAATTTTTGGTGTGTAGTAAAATCTTTGAGAAGATTTTTTTTGGAGGGTTTTGTTTTGTTGTAGATAGATAAGAAAAATAACTTCTTATCACTATTTTTGTAACAACTACATTATTGGTTTCTTTTAAATAGGTTTCAACCTGAATTTATCACAATTCTCTAAAGTCATAGGCATGCCCATCATCAAATTTTCTTATCACTCGAGTTTCATTTGTTTAGGGGGCGACAATATCTATGGGTGGCTCTTTGTATTGGATGGGATCCATAGGACGAGCCTCTAAGCCACAACTCTTCTAAGGGAAACCTCCATGCAAATTAACTTAATCTCCAAGATTGGCCATCTCCTACTTCAACTCTTTGATGGCTTCATCCACTTTATTTTTCAGAAAGGCCTAATTTTTTTACCAGTTTGAAGGGTGATGTGAATTGTAAAGACTTTATCTTGACACTAGAGGCATGCATCTTCCCACACCTCATCTACACTTAACTTTGCAGGTCATGTAAATTATATAGTCTTCAATATAGAGTCAATCAAAATATTGTATCTTAGATAATCCTTGGCCTATCTTGTTCAATGCTTGTGAATACATCATAGTCCACCCCCTCCACACTATTCTAGATTGCATCTTAAGCACAGATTGACCCTTGTAGCTTTCTTAGGTCTTTCTGGTCCCTAGTTTGGATTATGTGAGGTCTTTGCAATGTCCTACTCAATGCATAGTCAACCCTTCCATGTGGGCTCCATCAACCAAGATCTCATGTACAACCAACAAACAAACAATGGTGATATGTACACCATCTCCAATGAATCCATTTGTGGTCTATTTTCCACAAATGGTATTCCCTCATAGATCAACTGAGGAACTTGTCAACCTCAAGTGAAAACTTAGGAGGTTTATGACATTTATAGTAACAAAACTATTAAGCATAATATTTTATTTTTTCTAATAGTTAACCACTAGAGATTAGTTAACCATTGAGATGTGGTTAGTAGACTATTTACCTTTTATGCCATGGTTAGTTAATTGCTAGCTCTCACTATCATAGCTACCATTCCTTATTACTATAAGCAATTAACATTTAGTTTCATAGTTAGAATTTTATATCACAATAATTGTTCAAATTTAATATTAACCTTTTATGCTACATAAGTTGTTAACCATTAAAGCTTGTAAAGGGGGAAGTTTTATTTTTACAATATCTTGCATACCCAGAGTCATTTTTTTACATTCAAATAGATGATGAAAATATCTTTCTGTCACAAACACTGTGGTGAAGTCAGATTTTCAAATTTACGTTGTTTTAAACTATTTTTTGGCCTTCAAAGTTAGCTTTTGTATGCAAACTTTGATGGGGAATAAATTTCACCTCATTTATCAAAATTTAGCAAATTTTTTGGCACATATCAAAATTTTACAAGGAATTCAATTTTACATGTAATTTGAAGATTTGGATAACCCATTTTACAAAAAAATGTAAAAATCACCATGCATTATAAATGGTTGATTTAGGCATCAAATCTTAACAAAATTATAAATTATCTTAAACATCTTTCTAGGGGAACTCTTTTTCAACAATCGTCATTTGGGGGGGGGGGACTTGTATTTTCTTCATTGATTTTTATCATAGTTAGAACATGTCTAAAAATTATAAAATCAAATGTACATATTGTGGGAACAATCAGCATGGGATGAATTATGTCCTCATGTATCACATCATCTCCTTCAAATATTATTTAAGATCAATTTGTGTCCATCACTTGATGCTACATCTTTAAATCCCTAGTTGACATCGTCATGGCTTCCAGTGATTCTATTCACTAGAAAATTGATATTAATTTTCTAAATCCCTCACATTGGGATGCATTTCTACTAGACATAATATTTTTTTGTAGAATCCCACATTGTAGATTTGGAAGACACTATTGAAGATATTTGTCTTCTATTTGATGGCAGTCACATGAACACTATTGTCACTCCATGCACATCTTTGGATCTTGCTCTTTTCTTGTCTACATCAACTTTTATACATTTGATATATTCTTGATATATTTATGAGTTCACATATCTGACTCAATCATAATCCATTTTGACATCCTCTATAGCACTATCGGATTCCCATTAGTCCAATTGTCGCCATACATCCATGGTTCATATACTTGAATCATTTATGGTACTTGAATAATCTTATCAACATTTTTCATAGTTCAACATTGACTTGGAGATATTCGAGCCTTATTCAAAGAGATCACCATGGGCATCATCATTATCTATGGATCATGTTCAGAATTAAGAGACATTCATCTTACTTCCTATATTCTTATCTATAATGGAAAGTTGAATCTTGCACACATTTGCGGTGTTTTTTATTCCCAAGGGGAGAAAATTTTTCTCAACATTCATGGGTCATCTTCAACATCCAATATTAAGAATCTAATAGTACTAAATCTATGATTTTGAGGGGAGGATACATGGGTTCTCTTCTCATTTCAGTTTTGGGAGGGAGCATTGACTCACATGGAGTTCTTTCCTTCATATTTTTTAGGGGTTCATATAGACCTCTCCTTTCTCTCATATGGGAGGAAAATTCTTTATAATTTGTGTTAGAAGTAGTCCTTGGAGAGTCATGATGAGTCCTCCTTCTACCTTCTACCTTCTCTTATTCACTTGTATATTTTCAATATATCATTTTTCTTTTGGAGAGGGTTTTTATTTCCCATTGGGTTTTTCTCCTTTACTCCGTTTATGAGAAATTTATACATGGGTACCTAACATGGTATAATAGTTAGGAACCATCATCAAATTTGTATATTTTACTCTATAATTTTCAATTAAGGGGGGTTTTAGTGTAAATAGGATAATTTAATATCTAGTTAGTATATCACCATTTATAGGTTGACCTATTCACATTAGTTAAATATCCACTTAGATACTTTTAGCTTTTTGTCTCACTTCATGTGTTTTAGACACATACACTCACCTCTTGCGACACCTATTTCATGCACACCTTATGCATGCTCAAACACTTTTCATATTAACATACATGTGTTGCACCTTTGTAGGGGTAGTCAGTTGTACAATCTTATCTTCTTACCTCATCTACCTTGCCTATATATGCAAGGATATCATTGTACATTTACACACTCTTCATAATATTGATAGATATGATTTTGTGCTCATTTGTTCACTAGAGTAAGGGTATCTTGATTCTATTTTCAAATCTTGTCTTCTCCAAAAAAAAAAATCGTTGGGGACTTGTAGGATCTTGGAGGAGCTTGGAAGGATGTACAAGTATGCACGTTTTCTACTCATCTTCTATATTTTTAGTATTGCTATATGACATAAAATGTCTAATTCAAGATATTTGAGTCCTCTTTATAATTTTAATAATTCTAGCGGAACTTCCTTAGTGAATATATTATAAATCACCCACATAAGTGGTGTTGATGTGATCATACGTCATTTTACATACTTTTCTTCCTTATTGCCATGTTGAATAAAATAAACTTAGATAACATTTGGATTTGGGTAAATAAAATAAATGTGATGTGATATAAAAATATCAATTTGATATCTTGGATTGTAAGATTTATTTTTCCTATTCTTGAGTTGTGTGTGGGAACTACCTCAATGAGGTGTTTTTTAGGTTCTTTTTCTAGTTGTCAAGGGTGAGTGGGAGGTGTTCGAAACATTCATCATTATGTACCTGATTCTCTTGGGCTTATTTTTGGATCCCTTTGTAGAACTTCCAACCATTGTGAAGTGTCTCCTTCATTTGTTGTGGGTTAGGTATCATGTGTGGTTGTTTTCCTTGGTCTCCTAGTTATTATTGGTCATTTCAAAGTTTGTGTGTGTTGTATTTGTTTTTTAAATTTTGGTCATTTTAATGGGTATGAGACATAGAGATGATTGTTCATTTAATATTTGGCTAGGAATAAAACATAGGAGTAGGAATACAACACAAAATAGGACTAGAATGTAATTTATAGACTAACATATTTACAATACTCCAATGCATTTTTAAGACTCTAGTACATTTTTAGGACACCTATGGATTCATGCTAGTGTCCTCTTAGTGTGTCGATGTTCTTCTAGCATGTTGTACTCCCCCATTCATCAAAAAACCAAGTATTTCTAGGCATTTCTTAAGGAAACTTTGTATACACAACTTATTTTATAGGCCTTGCGATTCTTCCCATGTAAAATATTGGTTGGTATGTGTTCTTTGATCATAATTTATTTCATATTTTGTATTAGGAAACCTGCCCTTACTCGAATGCAATTCATAATCATCTTTATTGGTGGAGCTTGTACCTCTTAGTAGTGAAATTTTTGATGAATGTTTCCCCTTATGTGTTTGGGTTGTTTGGAGTGTTAATGAAGTGAATTGGAGATATTTTTCACCCTCATCCTATTCCTTGTTCAATAATTTGGTAGTCGTTCTAACTACTAGATGTATGAAACCTCCTAGTTATCCCACTACTTGGGTATGCTTTCCTTGGAATTGTGATTATCATCAGGGGTGTTAAGGTTTATATTTTAGGTAGATGAATCCCTCATCATATTCTTGTGTTTTGTGTGTGAGAGAAAAAAATCATGGATATATCCAATTGTTGTTGTGGTGTAGTTCCACTCTCTTGTAGGTTCATCATAGTTTCTTTTTCATATGATGATTAGTTTTCCACTTGTGTTTCATTTCTTAGAGAAATGATGATGTTGTATTGTGTGCTCATGTTGTGGGTTTTGACACAAAACTTGTGTGCATGTTGGAATTTTTTGCAACATGTCATTCTTGTGTGGTTTTTTCAACATAAATTATTTTCATGGATAATTATCCTAGGTGCATGGCTTGGGGAATTATATCACACCAACAAGAAAACAGAAGAGAAAAGGGTGGTAGTAGAAGAAATCAAGGAAGAGTTGGATTAGAGTGCCTTCAAAGGTAAAGATAGAATGAAAATTTCTTGTGAACAAGTATTTTTTGAACAAATATATAGAATATGAGCTTATACATGACACATTATAAGAAGATGCTACTAATGTGATAACCATGAAGGAGATGATAGATTCTAATCTTGCTTCAATATAATTGTAGGTGAAGCTAAGTATGTGACATATGAATAAAAAGGAGATCAATGAGTAAGAGAGGGAATTATTTATGTAATAATGTCATTTTTAGATAGCCATCATATGGTAGAAAGTTATGATAATAATATATAGGGAGCATCTAATTTTAATGACATGAAGGATTTGGTGGAGGTAGTGAACTAGACTACACATGATGCTAAGGGAGTATTGAAGGAAAAATTATGTTGTAGCAACAACAATAAAACATGACATGGATTTAGAAAACCACACATATGAAAGTGAGAAAGAGGAGATGAGTGTGTAGATTTTTATGCACCATAATCTATGTGAAGGCCCTTATATTTGAGAACTATAAAATAACTATATAAAAGAGGAGTGATGGGAAAAATGTGCATCAAGATGAAAGTTGGTCTACAAGTGGGAGGAAGGGCACACATCTCTAGGGACCTCATGATGGTCGTATTCCATCATTGGGTTTGATTTCTTCCTCGTGTCACCCTCCTTTTGCCTTGGTATTTTCAACGTTAATAGTTTTGAGTGCATCATTATCATGTATGATAAACATTGTGGATCATTTCCATGGTTGTTTTTTCCTGGCTCTCTTATGTGGGTCGAGGGCTAGGGCATCATTTTCTAACCTCTATGTCTCCCTACGGATCTGTCGTTGTGTTTGTGTAGTGTGTTGAATGTATGCCAAACATAATGGGTGATTTGGGCAGTCATGGGGAAGAACCCCTTGGTGTTGTACTGGATGAAAATCTTAAGAAACCTGTGGTGGAAGACGTGAGTGGCAAGCCACGTTCCTTCAAAGACATTGTTGCAGGAGATAGCAAGACGATGATTCTGAGAGAAGCATATTTCATTAACGTGGAGGATGGATCCATCTATGAAGAAGTGCAACCCGGAGGAGAAGGTAAGCAACCCTCCAAGTTCCTCAAAAAATCTCTTCTAATTCCTAATGATGACATGGTTGTGGCAATGAATAGTGAAGAATGTAACTATAGAAATATTGCCATTTTTTTCTCTACTCTTGAGGTAAGTAAAACCTCGCCAAGAATTTTTTTTGATCAATAGCTAAGCAATGTGTGGAAAAAAAAAGGGATTCAACAAATTTTTTGTCGAATGATACAGAAAGGTCTATTTATAATGTTATTTCAAACAAAGGAAATGTAAGTTAATGTTGTTAAGAAAGATTTTTGGTCTGTGGGTAGCATAATATTTAGGGATATCTAATGGTCCATGAATTTTCTCTATGATGAGGTGGAAACTTTGGCCTACCCATGGTGGATTACCCTAAAAAACCTCCCCCTCCTTCTGTGGTTGTTCATCCCTCGTATTGTCGCCCAGTTTGGAAGGGTCCTAAAAATTGAAGAAACCAGAGCCCCCCTCCCACACATGGATGCAATGGTCCTTGTTTCCATTTCACTGGGGGTGGATATTCCAGAGGAAGTAGAAGTAGAAGCCGAAATTGCCATTATGGCCTACAAAATAGAGCTCCTTGGGGGAATCAATGCATGTTTCCTTTGTAAAAAAGAGGGACACTTGAGGAAGAATTATCCAATCTTATAAAGCCACAGGAAAGGAAAAAGGAATAATGGCAGGAAGGGTTCGCTGCTAACCCTAGTTATTTGCATCCCCCGTGTTAGTTTTCAACAATGAGATTTGAAGGGGAAATGATGCCCCCATTTCAAATGCAACAGTTGACGAGATACTCAATGAGGCCAAAGAAAGTATCGGTGATAGGAGTGAGGTTTCCCTGCCCATGAGTGACAAATGATTCGATAATTCTAACCTTGACCTTTCCCTTGAGGAAGAAACCCTAGTATTGGGAAAATGAAATCTCTTCAATGACATTTCTGATAAGGAAGCACCCATGGAACTTGTGCTAGAACCGACTATTGTGACCATGGCTAAAAAGGTTGTTTCTAAAACCATATTCCAAGAGAATGGGTTGGGGGCACCCAAGGAAATCACCCCCATTAATCCCAACCAAAAAAATAATGCTCAAGAACTTGTTAGGGATAGAATTAAAAAGAGTATTGAAGATAATAAAAAAATTAAGAATAGAATTGGGGCCTTGTTGAAGGATGGATGCATGGTAGAAAATGCATCTATGAAAAGCATCACCCCCTCTAGGTCGAGCCATACCAGTAATAAGGAAACTAATTTCAATGTAGATGACAAGATTAACCTGCCAAATAAAAATGCTAACTCCAAGGAACATGTTTCCCCCGGAGTGTCTTGTATTGCAAATATTGAAGGTGAAAATAAAGTTAGTCCCTCAGCCACAATCTAGGAATCTCGAGGGGAGGATATTAACCTAGATATTACCCTCAAGGAAGCTGATTTAGAATAGTTAAAGCATATTATTAGTAAATTTGGGAACCCTACAGGTGATAAGGGGAGTGTAGGAAAATAGGAGGCCGACATAGGGGTAGATACCCAAGGGAAGACAACTCATAAATATGACACTGAAAAATTATATTGTGCCAAATAAATGTTGGATCAAAAAAGAAGGGGAAGGAGATGAAATATAAAAGAAGAGTCCATCCCATATCTTCGGGGCAATGCTAAAAAGATAGAACTACCTAAATTCCAAAGAAATCTAACAACTTATGATGCCCCCCCTAATCTTGCAGAACAACTAAATTACTGTTGGAATTTTAATCTTAACCAAAATTATTAGAATAGGGTCTTCTCAGAGATATGGTACAATGTATTGGAACCCAAGAAATCAGGTTTTAAATGGATGTTCATCCTACAAAAAATTCCTAACTTTGATCCGAAAGGCAGTACCAACATATGTGAAATTTGTAAGCAAACTGAAAGCTTCTCTCATTTATTTTTTGATTTCTTTTTTGCTAAGGAGGTTTGGAACCTTTTTCTAATTGATGGTGATGCAAAGGAAAAAAGAAAAAAGGAAATTATTCTTTGAAAATTGTAGGGTTAGGAAAAGGAAATAATATGTATTGGTTATTGCTAACAACTGAAATATTGTGGTTTCTATGGAATGCTAGTAATTATGAAAAGTACTAGGGCACTAGGAGGGAGCTTACTAAGTCTAATAAAATACTCACTTTGTTCAATGTTTTCCTGCAAGTCTCCTTGATGGTGGAGGTCACCAAAGCCAAATACTAGAGGTTGATGGAGAAAGGGAAAGCATAAATCACCAAAGAGAAAGTAATAAGTGCAAATCAGTGACTATATCTAAAGCCAAATCTGAAGAAGCTCATTGGGAACGATCCTAGAAAAATCAAGAATAAGCACAAGGATGGAACCAAAGAAAAAGAGGACTAAAAGATGGTGCCAAAAGAAACAGTTTTTGGCTTACTAACATCAAGCATATAGAAACAACAATCTCGTAGAAGCAAGAAGCATTATGTTAAATAATTAACCCTTTTTGTAAACCAATTTATTAACAAGATAGATACACTAGGAGTTAAATGTATTCGGCCCTGCGAGGCCACTCATGAATAGGGGTCCCCATGACTGATTTTTGAATATGTTTGCATTGTAATTTTTTGTTTACAATCATGAATATATAAAAAAATGTGCATCAAGATGGGACTATTGGCATGCAAGATGCAAAAGAGGATTTATTGAAGAAGTAGTGAGTGGGAAGAAGAGAAAATTTTTGTAGAGGTGGAAAAATAATGGTGGGTCATATCCCACATGAGGAAAGGGATATATATATATATAGAGAGAGAGAGAGAGAGGCTTATATATGGTGGAGAAAGACCTATCAATTGGGGATGAAAGTGAATGGCTTGACGAATATTTTGGAGAGGTGAAAGAAGATATATATTTTGATGTACCTAAAATTAGTAATTAAGCAAGTTACATATTGTGCATATTTTAGAAGGGTGGTTCTACCACTTAGCTCTACATTGTGAGAACTATGCTCATCGAATTCTTTCTTGACATGTATAAAGCAAGAACATCTTGGTCCATGAACAATTGGCATCACCAAAAGTAGAATATAAAGGTTTGATAAGAGAATGTCGGTCTTGTGTGAGAGATTTTTGAATAAATGACACATTTGGATTAATCAAAAGGTCTCAGATCTCATTCTAATTGAAATTAGCAGCAAAAAATCCATGTTGACACATAATATTTCTTATTTGTTGCATAAATATTTTAGTGCATGCACAACATTTATTAGAGTCTACACAATAGCTCCAAGTTGCTACCAAAAATATTATATAGTTGCACAATTTCTTCTTGATGTTGTGTAAGTTCTTTTGGTTGTAGTGTAACATACTAGTTGCTACACAACCATTCCTACTTGTTATGAAACTGCTCCTAGTGATTGCATGATTGGTCTCAATTATTGTGCACTATTATCAATTACTATGTATTTTTTCTTGATTTTAGTTATGCATTTAAATTTTTTTCAAACACTTGGCATGTGAAATGCTTAAGCCATTTTAGAAAAAATAAAGTAGATCAAATTCACGTATTTTATTTGAGATGACATGTCAAGATTCACCTAGAATCAAATGGAAGTTTGAAACTTGAGAAATATATTTAACAATGACCTTAGCATGATTAAGAATCATTAACCAATAATTTATGAGGATTCTTAGGGCCACAAAGATGGAGAAAAATGGTTAAAAGGAACAAAATTATAGATGTAGAAACATAAGTAGGTTTGTGCAAAAACATTCCCTAAAATGTGATATATGTCCAAGAAAGGAAACAAATGATAGTGATAGGAATATGGACAAAAAATAGTTCATTCTATGGCCTATATCTTTCCCAAACTCATGGGAGGAACAAAATATTTGATAAAAAAGAGGCAGGGAAAATCTTGGTCATTATTATGGTGATTCAAAAAATAAAAATCATCAATTTTCTTATAGAATACATTTATAATTTGTTAGTCTCCTAATTTTTCATTTTATACTTATAGTGTCACCTCAAGTCCCTTTTGTTGGCTCATCATAGATTATTGATAAAAAATATTCTACATGGACTATCTAGGTTAAATCTTATTTAATGTTATTTTATTCACCAATATGAATCTTCATGTTGTGCCTTTATGTTGAAAATTCTACATTTGTGGGGTTTTTTCTCATTTTTTTGTATTATTGAGAATTTTTATGCATGTTTCTTGCAAAATGCACTTCGACCTTTGCCTCCCACTTACCTACTTCCTTTATGTCTTTGTAAAATTTCAAATTTCTCATGCACATTTTGTAATTTTGCATTCTTGTTTCCTAGTTCTACACCCCTAATTTCTACTTTCTTCATTTTCTAGGGAGTTCCATACCTTAGGATCACTCTTGCAGCCTTGAATCCATTCTTCCAAGTTCTAATTCCCTACAATCCAGTTTTTGGTCTTCTACCCCCCTTCCTTATTTGTGTACTTTTAAACCTTATGCAGATGTTTGCAACTCTAGAAAACTCGATTCCTAGTCCCACAGTTCCACCACCTCCGTTCCTTGTAGAAATTTGAATTTTTCAAGTATCTTTGTAATTCTCACAAATTTCTTCCCATATTTTACTTTTTGCCAATTTTTACCTCTTGTGAACTTTTTAATCCTTTCTACAAATTTTTGTCATGCTTCTCAACTTTGATTCCTTGCATCTTCATCATTTCACCATACATTTATCCTATATACTTTCAACCTCCTCACTTAAATTGGAAAGTGCACACCAAACAATAATCCTAGCCATTTCACTATTACAAGCTTTCCCACTTCCCATGCACATTTGTCAAACCTTCTTGTTCCACCTCAAAACTTTACTATTTGAACAATGATGTCTATCTACTCCCTTGCACATCTTGGCATGCTATTAATTCCTTTAAGTAATTGTGATGGATATTTTTAAATTTCCAAATCATGCCAAAGTACTATTTGATGCAGACAAGGGAAGAAACAACAATTCTCAACCACTATGGGTTTCAATTCCACAAACCTCTTCAAACTTCACAAGAAAATACAAGGAAAGACAAGTGGTACATGAAAGAAGGAACGAGGAAGCTTTTTCCTCACTTATGACCTCAATAAGATTGTGAGACAAATTCTCTCTAAGAAGCGGCATGTGATCCATTAAGAATCAAGAAAAAAACTTACAATATGAATCCCTTTTAGTGGTAGTGTGAAATCACTACTTTCTAACAATAGATAATTTCTAAGTTGCTATGATGATTTCATGACCACCTGATGCTTTTGTAACCACCAACCATATAAAAGTGGCAGTTTTTTCTTGATGCCAACAAATAGGATTTGAAGTGAACAATTTGACATTTCTTCTTTTAGTTTCACTTTTAGGAACTTCTAGTGCATGAAGAAATTCCAGTACTTTTTAATGAACAAAAGGGAGTTAGATTGCATCATGGGAGGTATAATTGAGTGTTTTGGAACATTGATGAGAAGAACTCTAATTTTATTTCGTGTCATAGACTTATCAATGTGAATGTAAAGTGACACAAGAGGAAAATTTGGTGTAGGGCACCTAGGTCTTTATGTAAAAAGGGGTCAAGAGTTGGTATTTTGTGTTGGTTAAGTCATTTTTGCTTGTAATAAGGTCTTTTAAGACCATGTCTTATGTTTTGTGTCTGTTTGAGTCATTTGGGGTTAGTTTTGTAAAAAAATGTCAATGTTGCAAAGTTACAAAAGTTGCACAAACAACTTTTGCATTTTTGTGTCTAAAGGGAAGATGAATTGTTGGTATTTGAAAAATAGTTGGGGAATGGTTGAATTTTGTTGGAAAATGTTAAATAGGCCTTGTTGAGGTTGGGACAGGTTTTTGTTGTTGAATTTTGGAGATTGAGCAATAAGAGACTCTATTTTTCTACGTTTTCAAGTTGTTCTTTGTTGCTACACAAATTAGTACAACTTTGTACGACCTGGGAATGATCTAAAACTAATTGGAATTGATAATGTATTGAATCTACTAACAGTTGCATTTGATTTCATGTGTTTTCATTAAGTTTGGAGTGAATTAGAACAAATTTACCATAACTAGCCTGAAACCCTAGGTAGGGTGAGCTTCGATTGGAAACATAGATTTCTTTCCATTCCACCAATGAAGAGGCCTCAAGCTTGGTGGAATGGATGTAGATAGGGTGTATTTTGATTTCTCAATGTTGCAGGAGCAGGAGATGGAGTTGGGTGCAAGTTTAGTTGTTGCCCTAGCCTAATATCATCATGTATTAGGCCTAAGAGTTCAATAGACTTAGGGTTTCGTGGAAAAGCCATTTGGAAATTGTTCTAGTTGCTAGGAGTTGGTTATTTAGACCCCATATGACATGTTAAATCCTCAGAGAGAAGATTTAAAGCCTGGAGTTAAGAAAACCCTGCTGCTACCTAACCAAGTCAAAGAATCAGGCCTAATTGAAGCGAGAGCAATCCAAAGTTGAGGGCTTCATTACAAAGTGATCCCATCTACAAATTGGATATGTTGTCAAATGGAATAAAGGGTATTTATAAATGTGTTCATATTTTGGGTAACATGTATCTTCCTTGAGAGTTATGTTGTAAAACCCCCTATTTGAAGGACTACTAGAGAGATTGAAGGATTGTGAGGAAAACCCACCAAGTTATGTTCTAGGATTGCAAAGATTGATTGATTAAGGTTGTGTTGAAGTTATCCACCCTGATCTACATCAAAATTGCATTACATGCCAATTTATAATTCATCAAATATGTTTAGCTTTTAATAATGATTCAAAGGGTAGTTGTAGAATTGCCACCACCGAGCTAATTTTTTTCCTTTGGAAGTTTTCAAGGATAAAATGTGTTCACTTCTCTTTCATAGCATTATTTCCTTCTTGATTTTCATTTATTTTAAATATAATTAGCACAATCTATTAATTCATTGATTCATAATTTCTATATGCACATTTTGATGAGATTAAACATGAAAAGCACACATAACTACATAAATTCATTATTTTGTTTCCTTCAGAAAACAAGTCTAACTTGAGGGGAAGATGATTTGATAATCCATACTCTTCTTCAACTTTAAAATGATGCAACCAACTCATGTAGAATTTTAGTGGCATGCCAAAAACTCCAAGAGAGATCCACAATTTTATATATAGCTTGAAATTTTTTAGCTACTAGGAATTGACTTGAAAGACTCAAGTTTTGAAGTGCTAAATGATAAGTGATTAGAAATATGAGAGTTGATTTTTTCAAGTGGAAGTGTGAAGTAATCAAATGGAAAATAATCCATTTTCAATTGCAAGATTCTACTCTTGAGAAGGATGGGAATCCAGTCACTCAAAATAGAAGTGACAAGTGATGAGAGCTATGCATGTCTAATTCTTTCAAAGTTCTAGTGAGGGATGGTTTTCCATATTTTCATGTGTAAGTGACAACTAACAATTGTCTATAGAGGGTTGTTGTGATTTGATCTAATTGAACAAATTTAATAGTAGCACACACTTCTTAGTAATGGAGACATGCTATTGCTTACTCCATGTTAAGAATAAGGCAAGGGGTGTAGAGAAAGGAGGCCATATTAGTGTATGATAATATCATTTTAATCTTGACTTGTCAATGTTAGTCTAATCCATGAATGTGTTTCCCTTGAGTTATTAACATGTGATGGCCCTTGGAAGATGTGCACATTAACTTAGTATGCTTAAGAATATAAAGAATCATGACTTATATTTCTCCAAAATATAACTGTAACCCATTATTAGTGACATGTGATAAGAATTACAACAAAAATAACACCAAACCAAGATGACCACATAATACAAGGGTTGTCCCATAAACACAATGGGATTTCCAAACCCTTTTCAATGTTGGATATTCTATTACGGATCTTGATAAAATAGCTTGGCACTTTGCCTAACTTTTCTTACTTATATTAAGCATTTATGTTGTCTTCATATTTGATACAAATGCCATTATATGTTGCACACTCTATGATGTAGTGTTATTCTTTCTCCACCAACCCCTTGTTGTTAGACATGTTATTATTTTCCACTCTTCCTTTGATAATGTCTATTTGTTGATCTCACATTGAAGTTGATGTGATCTAGTCCTCAATTAGTTAATTAATATATTTGCTTTCCCCTTAATTTTAGCTCCTATATAGGATTTTTTTGCATGCTCTTGCATGGGATTAAACTCGTTGATGCAATATGCTTTTTTTGATCAATTCACTCTATCTTCATGATAGTTCTAAATTTTTCTCACATACTCTTTTTATTTCCTCATTAGTATTTGGGTAGTCTTATTGATTAAGGACTACTCATTCAATTGTTATTCCTACCCTAATGGGAGGTATATACATGTGAAAGTTTAAAACTGTGTCGCGCTTTGGGCTAACAAAATGGTTTTGAGTGAAATAGTGTTTGGGTGAAATTGCTTCACTTGAGTTCATTTGACACCTACATGGCACAAAGAGTTTCAAGCATAACTCTTTCACCCAAAACTATTAATTTGATATATTTGGATACAAAAATTCAAATGAGCTTCAATTCATATTTTAAAGTTTTGACTAAAATATTTTTGAATGAAAAGAGTTTTGGCCAAAACTCTGTTGCCCAAAACTATCAATGTGATAACTCATATGATAGATTAATAAATTTTTTTGCAGTAAATTCAAGGAAAATTTATTTTCCACTCCATATTTCTCCAAGTGTATTTTCATAAAAATCTAAAACTACCTTTTCATAGAGCTCAAAGTTTACATTTTTTTGATATTTTAATTAACTTTATTGTGATTTATTTTATTTATTATAAATAGGTTATTATAAATAGTTTTAGGCGAAATAGTTTCACTTGAAAACATGTGGCATATAGTTTCTGGTGAAACCATTTTGCTCGAAATTATAAAATAATTTTAATAATTTTTTTCATTGGAAATTTTAATTGTGTAAGGTTTTCAGCGAAACCCTTTGAGTTGAAACCCTTTTGACTAAAGTTGTCTATGTGGTTGCCTATGTGACAACTTAACCCCTCTTTTGGGGAAAATTAAAAAATACTTCAACTTCAACTTTGAATTTTTCCAACTAAAGATAATTTTCTAAAAATTTAAAATATTTTTTTGTAAAGCTTAAAGTTTAGAATCCAAAAATATACATTTTTGATATTTTGATTAATTTTATTATGAATTTTTAAAATTTACTGTAATTTTTTATAATCAAAGATGAGGCTAATTGTAAATTAAAAAAATATTAAAACATATTCAAGAATTTTGGAAAATATATAGTATAGTAGAGAAGAGAATCCTCTTAAAAAATGTATAATTTATTTTTTGGAAATGATAAAAAAATTTAGACAAAAGTTGATGTCCCATGAATACTTATGATGTTTTGGTGAAATAACTTTAAAACACTATTATTAAAAATAAATAAAAAATCATCGTTTTTTTTTCCATGCACTATATGTTGAAGTTAACTATTTGGAAGATTTTTTTTAGGAAAAACAGTATCCCATCAACCTCACTTTTTTATGATTTTTTTAGTAATTCAAATTATGCTTTTGAATTTATAAAAAAAAATATCAAATCATTTAAAAAAATATACAAACATAAACTTCATCAAGAGTTTTACATTTCATTAGTTTATATTATTTATCAACAATTAAAATTATTCTCATAAATGTATAAATAATTATGTCCTTGATTAATTTTTTTTAAAATATACAAATTTATAAACATAAACTACATGTAAAAGCACAAATTTGTGTCATACTTTTGACCAACTAAATAATTTTGAGTGAATCTGTTTCAATCTAAATAGTTTTAGATGAAATAGTTTCATGTGAAAACATGTGGCATATACATGGTGCATATAGTTTCCGATGAAACCCTTTCACCCGAAATTATAAAATATTTTTTCATTGAAAATTTTGATTGCGATTAAATTTGTGTAGGGTTGTAGGCGAAACCCTTTCAGTTGAAACCCTTTCGACTGAAGTTGTCTACATAGTTGCCTATGTGGCAACTTTACCCCTCTTTTCCAAGGCAAATTCAAAAATATTTCAACTTCAACTTTGAATTTTTCCAACTAGAGATAATTTCATAAAAATCTAAAAATATTTTTTTGTAGAGCTTAGAGTCTAGAATCCAAAAATATACATTTTTGATAATTTGATTAGCTTTATTATGATTTTTAAAATAACCTGTATGTTTTTATAATCAAACACGAGGCTAATTATAAATTAAAATAAAAAAATATTAAAGCATATTCAAGGATTTTATTAAATATATAGTGCAATAGAGGAGAGAATCCTTTTCAAAAAGTTATAATTTATTTAAAAAAAAAAAGACAAAAATTGATGTCCCATGAAAACTATGATGTTTTGGTGAAGTTTAACTTTAAAAGACTATTAAAAAAAAATCAAATTTTTTCATGCACTAGATATTTAATTTAACTATTTGGAGGAATATTTTAGGAAAAACAAATTGTTTATTTTTTTTGTGACATCCCATCAACCTCACTTTTTAATGAATTTTTTAGTAATTCAAATTCTGCCCTTGAACTAGAGATTTTTGAATGGTTACAATGGCTCCTGCAAAGGATTTCGTTGCTTCCAATAGATCCTTTGCAACGGATCCCTACAACTCCTCTCACTGGCAGGCTTGTCCATCACCCAAAAAGGACATCCCAGTCTCTGCTTGCCCTTTAGGAATTCACTCTGCTGCATGTTTGGATGACTTGTCTGGCAATTTGCAGCCTCCTGCAACAACTCCTTTCAAAGGTTTGTGCATAGTAGCTCCCAAAAAGAGATCTCACCCTTCAGTTTCATTCAATGTGCATGACAAAATGCCTAGGAAGGACATTTTTGCTGCGTCGAATGATTCTTCTCCTACAACGGCTCCTAATGATGCCTTTGCAACGACTACCTGCAATGAAGGTGAGGGTTCTTGGCCATCTACAATGAACAACATGCAAGCCAAAACACCCAAACAAAGTCTATCTGTTGCCTCGAAAGCTTGTGTTTCCAACAATGCTCAAGGATCTTCCCCTATTTAGTTTGGAGGGTTTTGATCTACTCTTGCAGATGGATTGAATGGTGAGCTGTGACCATCATTCCCATGCCGCCATCCTTCACAGGTTGCAAGGTGTAAGAGTCCTTCTATCTCGGGGATTCTCTCTTCCTCCCTCAATGCTACAACAACCCAAACGAATGGCTTAACAGGCTCCTGTATCAATAAGCATCCTTCCTGGAGGTTTTTTCCAGCATCTGTGGTTCTGAATTCTATTGTTTTGTTGGGTAAATATTCTTCTTCACAAAAATTTTCCACTACGGCCTCAGCAATAGCTAAAAATGCAGTAGATCCATCTTCTGCGAATGGTTTTTTGGCTGTTGCAAATATTGCCAAAGACTCTACATCTGGTATCTCTAAAGAAAGCATGGAAGGTTCATTCAAGTCAAAGGTATGTGCACCTCATGTGTCTTTCAATGCTCTTTCATATTCAAAAGGACATATGGGTGTCCCAAAACCTCTTAAATGTGTAGAGGCAACCCCTATTCTAAAATTTGGGGATGAAGCGCTGCAAGAAGAGGAATATTTCTCTTCTCATGCATTAATTTGTTGTTTTAATTATTTTTGGCCCTCTATTTCTGACCCGAACCTTTGGATAAAGAAAAACTGGCATCCTTTATTGCAAAATGTTCCAATTTTTTTTCTAAGTGTTCAGGGTTTCTTCATAGTTGCTTTTGAATCCACCAAAGATAGGGATTCCATTTTGTTTGAACACCATCAAGGTCTTGGAATCAACACTTCCTCTTTCTTAAACCTTGGCATCTAGCCTTCAACCCTTCTTCTGAATCTTTCAACATTATGTTGGTTTGGGTTCATCTTCCAAATCTTCCACTTCAATTTTGGATCCAGTCTTGTTTCAAGTCTATTAGCAATTCTTTAGGTTCCTTCTTGGCTGTAGATAAGAAAACTATAGATTTTTCACACACTACTTTTGCTTGAATCTTAGTGCAATTGGATCTCTTGAAGGAACTTCTTGCTAATATGATTCTTAAAGTTGTTGATCGTTCTTGGACCCAACTGTTGGACTATGAACGACTTCCCTTCCAGTGTGGAAATGTTTAGAAATAGGTAATGTGGTTGCAGCATGTTAAATGAAAAGTAAATCTGCAAAGAAACATGCTTCATAGTGGAAAGACGCCTTGCCAAAGTCCCCTACATTTAGACAGAACTTTGTTGCATCATCACTAACTCCTTCAACAAAATCTATTGTGAAGAATGTCACGCTTCCACAAGAGCATAAATCAAACAAGTTTGGGACTACCTCCTCAAAGCCTCCTTCACTTGGGCAAAAATCTGTAGTGGTTCCAACAACAAAATTTGATGAGAAGATTCAAAAATCAAACAAGACTAGGGTTCATGAGGAAGGCATGTAACAAAAAACTTCATTTTATGAGAGGGATTTGGTGGATAACCATTGGATAGTTGTGCAAAAACGTAATAAATCTTATTACAAATTGTCTTTGGTGTTTGTGTTTCCCTCCCCTATTCACAGTGAAGGGGATTAACTTGTAGCCTTTATGGAATTTATGATTAGTTTCATGCCAGTTGATGTTGCCTAGATTTTTCTTTGTAACCTCCTTTTTATATATTAATATATTATATATAGGCTTTATGCCTTTTGCCTAAAAAAATATCTACCCTTGAATTTCTAAAAAATATGTCTAATCAATTTTAAAATATTACAAGCATAAACTTCATCAAGAGTTCTACATTTCATTAGTATAAATTATTTTGAAATTCAAACATAAGGACCACTTTTCATGCAATCAAAGTTAAACATTTGTATTTGTATTGGTTGTTCCTTTATAAAAGTGTGACACATGTTTGTATTTTTATCCCTACAATAAAATTTCTACATTTTATTAGTTTGTGTCATTTTAAATTTCAAAACATATACATTAATTTTAGACAACTGAAATTGAAAAATTGCATTGTGTTGGTCATTTCCTTTATAAAAATGTGACACAATCTTTAACTTTCACCCCATTGCCTTCTATTATTTATATCAAGCATGTTTAATAAGTGAGTATAAATGACAATTCCTTTGTTACCCATTTAATCATAAACATTTAGTTTCAAAATGAGAGCATTGGTTCTATTGAAGATTGTATTTATTGACGTAGGCATCTTTCCATTGGAGGCATCAACTTTGATTTAGATGTTAAACTACCTAAAGAGAATAGAGATTAAGAAGTCACATAATTGGTTCAAAATAATGGTAAAGGAAAAGTTAAGAGGAAGAAAGAGCATGCGGATGAAACAAAATACTAAGTAGATGAGTAATTGGAATATTAGCATGTAAGAGTGTCCAAACAACAATATGAAAATCCAAAGATATGTGAGAGAAAGTCAATACAATCATATGGACAAAGCAACTTATGTGAAAAAGAGAACGCCGTGCTAAAAAATTTAATTCTACATGTGACCATGAGCATAAAAAACATATTGGCATATAAATAAAACGGAAAGCAAAAATGTCAATAGCTCAACCAAGAACCAACTCTTATTGTCTTGTGTGTGAGATTGGAAGGTAGACAATGCTAGAAGAAGATTGGGTAGAAAGAATATGTTATCTTTTGCATTCTAGGATTAGTGAAACAAAATGGCATTACATCGCATAAGACCTAACATACAAAATATCTTGATCAAGTACACTGAAATATTCCACATTCAAATTTTGATTGCCTTGTTTGAAGATGAGAGACTAACAAAAACAATAGACTACTTAATCCAAATCCATGGCATAAGATTCAATATAAATAAGGAAAGGACACCAATAAAACATAACTTGGGCAGCTTCAATAGTTAGTAATTGGATGTAAAACATTGTCTTTATTTTGAGGTAGATTGCTTGATCCTACAAACATGATTAAAAAGATTTCATTTCATTTCTCTTAATTATTTGTTTTATTGCATCAATTTGATGGTGTGTTGGAACTTTTGTATTACATATGTATTCTATTAGATTAAGAATAAATAAGTTAAAAAAATATTAATATGGTAATTGGATAAAAAATTTAAGATAATTTGAATAGTTAAAAATATGGAAAATTAAAGGCTTTATAAGCCAAAACAAAAACATATAAAATTCACAATGAATAAATGAAATTGTCTTGAATAAACATCAATATAATTTTACATATTATTGAAAGATTATTTTCTGTGCAACAATGATTCAGTTTTATTGCACTTAGTTATCTGCATTTCCACTTTGCTCTACCGTTTCTCAATTTGATATCAAAGCACGGTTAGTACCTTACCCTGTGAAGTTATTCTTTCTGTCAAGTTTCAATATATGTTTTTTCTACAATGCTGGATATTGTGTTATATCAATAACATTCTAATAATTGATGCAACCAAATATGCATTTGGAAATTAAACAAGCCATTATGATAAATTGAAAATAAAGGACTAACGATATTAGTGTACTTTTTGGAAGGCAATTTGGTTTTTACTCTCTTAACCAAAATACGGCTAGTATCTGTATCCATAATTCATGCACATGGAAATAATTCAAATAACAAACAAGGTAATGAAGGATAGAGATATTATATTGCAAGTTGTGAGTGCACTTATCAATGTGATTTAGTAGCTCACTTGTTATTGAACTGTTTTTAAAAGAGAAGTTTACAATATCACATAGGTGAGTTGGTCGATAACTGTTGGAAGAAAGTCAAAGAGAGTTAATTGTTTTTGGGATATTTGATTATTTTGTTTTCAAAGGAATTCAAAAGAGAGTAGGTTTGGAAGCATTTGTTAAATTTGTTTTGATATAAACTAGTGTGTTTTCACTCATGTTTTGTAATTTGGGAGACGATGAGAGGTTTTGCAAGGAGTTATTAATAGGAAGAGTATGCATTTATGAAAATTTATTTTTAGGCTTTGTAATTAGAGTAATAAGGATATTTTTGGAGTTCATTTTATATTTGGAGCAATCAATTGTAAAGGTTCATTATCATGGAAAGTGATATTTGGTGTTCATTTGTAGTTTTTATTTAGATTTATTTGAAGTTCTCAAAGAAACAGGACCTCTACAATTTGATTATCTTGTATCACATGGTTTGCTTGAATATCTATTATTCAATGTTAGGTTTCACACACAATGAAAAATGAAAGCTTGAAGTTTGTTTTGAAGTAGATATTAAAGACAACGATGAAGGTAAAAAAATAAAGCTGTCAAGAGTAAGAACTAAGGAGACAAAAAGAAAAAAAGAGGTTTAAGGCACTAGAAGTTGGAAAAATTTCTCCATTTAGAGTTAGCTTCTTGCTCTAAGATGAGACGTTTAAGAAGCACCACCACATAAGTGTCACTTCATGGAGCAAGGGGGCTTGGTAGTTCTTGAAAGTATTTGTGGAGTGTAACTTTTATAATAGAGCGGGGTTAATGTACCTACACTTGTTTTGTGGGTAATCTAACCTTTGAAATATGTTGAGTCAATGTATCTACATTGGTTTTGTTCATGTTATACATTGAATGAGGTATTTAGCTCTCACAAGCACTAGAGGAGGGATTTCAACATTTTTGAAGGAAAGTTTTCTCTCATGGGCAAGCATTGGAGAAAGGTTTTTTACATGCTCAAAAGAGGGCAAACTCTTGCACAAGAGTTGTTTTCTTATTTTGCATGGTGTTTAAGATTGGTTCTTTCATGTGGTATAAAGGATTTGCAAAGTTTGATAGTAAAGGTATTTGTTGATATGATGAATTTGATGTGTCTTGGATGAGTGAGAAAATTTGATGGATGCACTTCATCAAATTTTCAAATGGGTTACTTTGATCAATCCATGCAATGTTAAATTCTTTATTCATATTGATATTATAAGGGAGGGAATGTTGGAGATTTTGTATTACATCTATAATTTATTAGGTTAGTAATAAATAAATAAATAAAATAAATGTTAATAATAGTTATTAAATAAACCCAAAAAAGTGAGGAGGGAGCAATGAAATAAGGTTGTGCGATTGTTGTGCAGGTCCGCGACTAGTAGGGTCGTGGCCTGCATGTGGTCGCTCTTTGTTTCACTCCAATTTTTGGAGTCGTGGGCTCAACGAACCTAGTCTCTGGAGGGTGAAATGGAAATAATGTTGTTGGTGAATAGTTACTTCATGGTGGTCTTCAAGTGCATGATAGATCACAATAGAGTTTTCGAGGGTGGACCTTATTTCCACAACCAAATTGGTTTATTTAATAAACCCTAGCACATGGGATTTAATCCTTCAGAGGAGCTTCCGAATCGAGTTCTAGTGTGGGTGCATCTCCCTAGATTTCTAGTTGAATGTTGGCGTATGAAATCTTGCATATGGTTGCTTCACTTTTGGGGAAACCAGTGGGGCCTTCTCAACAAACTCAGGATAGAAAGGTAATAACATTTGCTTGAATTTTTGTTGAGATTTATTTAAGTAACCCTCTTCCAGATTCTTTGAAAATTCGTGCAAGTTCGTATTCTTGGGTGCAATAGCTAGATTATGAGACGTTGCCTTTTTGTTTCCGCCTATGTCATGAATATGGTCATTTATAGCGTAGATGTCTGAGGTCTACATCTATTGAGTCTCAGACTACTCAGCCTCATCGCAACCCCCTTAAGGTTGACTAAGGCAAGGCTCCTATTCTTGGTAAGGCCACAGTACAGAAGGTTTTATTCTTGTTAAGGCACGTAATAGGAATCGTGGACAAAAGAGGACTCTTAAGGAGCGACATGAAGGTGATACTTTTAATAGATTTGAGGTTTTGGACGACCTCAGTCAACAGGAGGTGAATCTGAGAATGTTGGTCATAGATCAAGGTGTTTTGGAAGTGGTGCAGGAGGGCTTTATTCCAGATAACACTCAAAATTCACAGGTGGCTTGTGCTTTGCAGATGGACACAGATCTTGGTTTGGTGGTTTTTGGGAGGTTTGAGATTCTGGTGGATGTGAAGATGGGGGAGGGAGAGATCTCTAATCCATTGGTGAAAATGGGGTCAAATTTGGTAAAAGGAAGCAAGGCTTCTCCTTCGTTGGGACTACACCAAAAAGACTAGAAAAAAGGGGTTGTTGAGAAGTCTTCCAAGGTTAGGAGAAAGAAGGACTTAGAGAAAATCAAGATGATGGGGGAGACTTTGGTGGAGTTAGGATTCATTATGACTTTTGACTCTTATTTTTTTGATCTCATGAAATGATCATCCTCTCCTAGAATGTAAGGGGCTTGAACAATGGCCCTGGACAAAAAGTTGTTCATGATTTGGTATGAATTCACTCTCCCGATGTTCTTTTTTTACAGGAGACTAAGTTGTCGGTTGAGAGTATGGTGGGTTTGGTGCCTAAACTATGGAGGTGGGGTCAATGCCAGTGTATTAGTGCCCATGGTAATGCTGGGGGTGTGGCTTGCTTATGGAACACTTTGAAGATTCGTCCTCTTTGGTGGATGTCCTCTAAGTCTTCTATTTCTATGGTTGCTTCAAGCCTGGAGATGGGGGAAACTATTCTTTTGTCAAACATCTATGCGCCTACAGATTTTTCTGGTAAGTAGACTTGTGGACCCATATCAATTTTATTTGGAGCCTTGCTCCTCTTTTCCCTTGGATTATGGCTGGTGATTTTAATGCTATTATTGAGTTAGATGAAAGGAAGCGTGGTATTGCAAGGCTGGAGCAATCAATTGTGTTGTACCCCAAATTAAAAATTTTGCTACACTTAGGCATTTTGAATAAATGAGTAAAAGTCTTGTCAAAATTGTCAAAAAGGTCAAAATTAGGGTTTGCATGTCTTGCATGAGGGTCAAAAACTCAAAATTTTCAAAATTTGACGATGGGTCTACTCAGAACGACCAAGTCTACAAAACCCAGATCTCAGTTTTTTGGCCCTAAATTTTAGGATTTTTTTTAATTTTTAGAAACTTTCTAAAAATAGAAATTTTTTTGGGTTTCTTTTGAAATGGATGCTAGAATTTTTTTCTAAAAATAAAAAATTCCTAAAAATAGAAAGTTTGGTTTCTAGGGTTCAAACTGATTTTGATTGGTCGAAAATACTTCCTCATCAGGCTGGTGCAGTCAGAATCATCAAAATATTAGTTTTGCCCTAGTGGGTCTATTATGCTTTCTAGAAGCATTTTTAGGAGCTCCAAGGCCATTAATGGAGATTAGTTAGCTACCAAGTGTCAAATTCAAACATTCAAGCACTGAACAAAAGATGAGAAATGATGAATGTGCACGCAGAATGAAGAATGGAGAAGGGGAGCTGTGAAAGTTGAAAAATGCAAATTTTTGGCTAAGTCTAGAAACTTTAGGCACCCCAGCTTAGCCTAGGCACCTAGATGTTCATGCCTTAGAAAAAAATTTCATCTCCAATAGTCGAGGCAATGATGAGTGCATGAAACAAGGAGAAAGTTGAATATTGCAAAATAAAAACTAAGTTTGCCAACCATGGGTGCCCTAGAAAGAGATAGGCGCCCATCTTTTTCAGGAGGCCAAATGATAGAATTAGGGTTTGTGCTCCCAGACAATGTTGCTCAGAATCTTCTCAGCTTTGCAGTGAATCCATCAACATAGTCATTTGATCAATCAGTCATCCAAGATTCAAGATCGAACAGAGAGGTCTCAACCAAGAAGCATAATGCAAATCATGAAATCATCATAAAATATTCTAAGTCTAGAATCCTGGGTGCCCTAGGAGGAGATAGGCGCCTAGGGTTTTGAAGCACCAAATCCAGCAGTTAGGGTTTATAATATGCTCAATCTCTTCATAATTATGCCAGCTTCATAGTGAATATCTTGGCCTGATCATCAGACTCGTTAGCTGCCAGCAAACTCAGAATCAACATAAAGCATAACATGAGGTCTCAAGCTTCAAGGTGGAAAAAGAGTAAAAAATGGCTGATGGAGATCTTGGGCGCCCCAGAAGGAGATAGGCGCCCAAGCTTTTGGGGCATCAAATGGATGAATTTGCAATCATAGCCTCCAGCATGACTTCTTCAGTCTTGATCAAGCTCTCCAACGTGTTGTCCTTGATTTTTGACATGCAAAAATTAGAGATAACCTATCAAAATTTTGACATTTTTAGGACTCAAGGCATGTATTACGAGGTACAGAGGTTGGGAATTTTAAGTTTTGGGTCTATAGTCCTTTTGGCCAACATTTTTATTCACTCTTGTCCATTTTCGTGAAATTTTGAGTCATTTTTGGTGTGTTTTTGGTCAATTTCGGGCTTTGAAGACCTTACTGCAAGTGTGGGGGTTCCAAGTTCTAAAATTTAAGTGATACATTCACTTGCAATCAAGTCCCCAAGACCCGATTTCACTTTATGATCTTTTAAAGTCACTTTTGTGTTTTTAAATTGATCATTTGTAATGGGGGTCCTAAGACCTGATTTGCAAGTGAAGGCCTTTTAAGTCACTTTTAAAAGTTTCATGTCACTTGTAATGGGGGTCCCAAGACACGATTTGCAAGTTAGGAGGCTTTTAAAGTTACTTTTTAAATATTGTTCACTTGTAATGGGGGTCCCAAGATCCGATTACAAGTAAAAAGGTGTTAAGACAAGTTAGTCACTTGCAATGAGCTTTTAAAAACCCGATTTCACTTTTACATGTAAAAGTAACTTGTAATGGGGGTTTCAAGATCCGATTGCAAGTAAAAGGTTTAAAAGTAAGTTTTGATCACTTGTAGTGGGGATCCCAAGACCCGATTTACAAGTGAAAGTCTTATTATTTTTCCTTCTCATACTTGTAAAGTTTACTTGTAATAATGTTTTTCCACATTGCAAGTAAGTCACTTTTCATTTGCACTTGTAGCCAGCCTTCCAAAACCCGAAATTGAGCTTTGGCCCCACTTTTGCAGCCCCTTTGTCTCATTCTCGTTAGTCCTATTTGCACACATGACCTACCAAATCAATAATATAAGGCATGGGCCTTATTTTTCAAACAAATTCCAAGGTTGGAGAATGATACAAAGAACAACAACATGACGAAGCCACGCAAGGAGTTGAATAAGTGACATGATTGAGCATAGAATGCTTTCAAGACAAAGATGGAAGAATGTTTTCCAAACAACATCATGAAGATCCAATCAAGGATGATGTAGTTCAAGTTGTGTCTCCAGATACTTAGAATAGTTTCAATTATGTATTTATAATTTAGTTTTGACAAATTACATGTAAAATGGAAAAATGTAATTGCATGTGATCATATCACTTGCAAAGTTGTAACTTGTAATTGCATGTAATAAAATTACAAGTCAAATTACAATAGGACTTGTAATGTTGAATAAGTCAACTGCAGTTAGTTATTGGTTGAGAGAATTTCTCAAGTTAGTTGGGATCCTCTCACCTTTTTCTCAAGGCTTCTCTCCTATAAATACTTGAGGGGGTCTATTGTAATTTATATCTTTTGGAAATGCAACAAAAACTCTGCTAGTTTGTATGTGCACTTTAAGACTTTGAGCTTAGATGTAAATTAGATTATAGTAAATTAAAAGAGGCAAATTGCTTTCAAACTTTGTGTTGATTCAAGGTGTTATGTGACGACATTTTCTGCATATTGATTGTGAGTTTTGTGGTGTTATACAAGAGGGATTCAAGCTCAATTTTGCAGACTTTGAGTTGCTTATTGCATTTGGAGTTTTAGATTGGTTTTCAGATTTGATACTACAGACTTTGAGTTGGTTGTCATGTTTGAAGCTATTGTAGAACACTCAAGCAAAGGGGGTAACTTGCAAACTTTGTGCTGCTTTTATTTTCTATGTTTGTGCATTAAAAGTGCATCATGTAGTTAGATTTTGAGCTGCTACATACTGTGCTTGGTTACCAAAAAATCATTTAAAAAGGTTGATAGGAGATTAAGTTGTCAAATACTTTGCGCTTTCAATTTGTTTTCTTGTCCCAGAGGAGAAATGAAGGACTTTGTGCCTTCATAGAAACTTTGCTTCTTTATTTGTTTACTTCATTAATCATTTATGCTTTCAGCTGTGATTCTTTTCTGAAATAAGAGAAAAGAATAAGTGTCTTTTCTAAAAAAAGAGAACAAGACAGAGTTTCACCCAGATTTAGAATAGATTTATAATTAGAGTTTATTTCTGAATTGTTAAAATAGAAAGCAAAGGGGGAGCCTTCCCTTTGAAAATATGAGAGTTTATCTCACACACTGTGGCTAAAACCACAATTTTGCATATCCTCAAGGTATACAAAATTTTCACCCAACACAACGCAATTGTCAGCTAGCTCATCGGAGTTGACAAGCATCAGATATTACAAACTGATCGAGGGGTAAAAACCATGGAAAATGCCAGAAGTCAAAAGAAAAGTGAAAAATTTCAGAAAATAAACTCTGGAAGAGTTGGGCGCCCCAGGTAGCCAAGAGTGCCCAAGCTTTTGAGGCCTCAAATTTAGTTTTCAGAGGATGCAACCTCCAAGGAACCCCTTCCCCCCCTCCACCCCCCGCTCCCAAATTCATTAGGCTATCCAACGAGCCCAACTAGCAATTCGTCGAACTCCCAGATCATTCAGAATTGCAAAATCATCAGAAGATTAAGGAAAGCAAGCAAAACTTGAAGAACATAAAAATGGCTAACACTGGTAACCCTGGGCGCCCCAGGTAGCCAGGGGCATCTAACTTTTTGAGGGATCAAATGAAGTTTTTATTAGAAGTAGCCTCTAGGACAACTTCGTTAGATTCACTCTAGCTCCACAATGGATCATTCTCCTAGATCATGGGATTCATCGAGTGTCCAGAAATTGAAGTTAAACCGGGTTCAAAACACAAGCAAAAGTTGGAATTTCATGAAAAATGGCTAAGTCCTCCAAGGGTGGCGTCCAAGCTCTCATGCCTAAGACAAATTTTTCAAAATTTCAAAATTTCAAGAAGAAGGAAAAACGTCTAAGTTCAATGCACAAGCTTAGGATAGGATTCGAAATCTTTAAAGCAAAAAGAAAGCAGTTTTTCTCAACCTCAACTTATTTAAGACGTCTTTGCTTTCCATTTCTCATAATTTTTGCAGGTGGCGTCCAAGACAGAGAAGACCAAACATAAATTTTTCTTCAATTTAGGGTTCAAGAGCCAAAACTCAATGCTTTTTCACAGTTCATTATATTTTCCAAACCAGCACACATAGAGGCTTCTTTTCTCATGCTTTTTCTTCCAAAGCATCAATTTTCTGAAGGAGGCCAACATTTTCAATTTTCAATGATTTGGGTCAGCTCAGTTCTTGATTCTGAAGAACTTTGAAGAAATTTTCAGATTTCAAAAAACTTGCTTTTTCCTTACATGTCCAAGAAAATATCAAAATTTTCAACATCTGATTAACTGGGTCCTCTTGCAATGAGATTCTACACAAAACCCAATTCTCAGCTTTTTTGTCAAATTTTTTTAGAAATTGAGGTTTGTTGCTTTTTTTATCAACACTCAAAATTTACAAAAACGGATGATCTAGGTCTTCTTGCAGTGAAATTCTCTACAAAACCCATATCTTAGTTTATTTTCAAAACTCTGCCCGTTTGAAGAGAAAAAATCAGCAAGCTAAATTTAGCTTTTGTGCAAAACTTGCCCAAATATAGTCAAGTTTATAGTTAATCTTCAAGTTTTTTAGTATGGAGTACACCACCATCGAATTCAAGACCAAGACAACACTATACCATGATTTCATCAAAACAGTTGAAACTAACTTGCATCATATCAAACTAGTATTCAACTTGCGTGCTTTGGAAGACGTAAGCAATGTTGCAATCAAACACCTTGGTCACTCTAGACTACTTGCAACAACATCAATTCCCATTTCAGTGCAAAGTTTAGAGTTTGTAATTCCTTGCATCAAGCATTATAATCCTGCAACATGGGAGATCCAATCAGTAGATGGAAGAGTAATTTGCAGCCTCAAGCTAGATATGATTGAAAAATGATTTTCAATACCACCTTGGGTTGAAAGTGTAACTATCTCCTCTGAAGAATGTGAAAGAATATGCGACATGCACAAGGCGAAATATAGCAAGAAAGTTGCACAAAAATGGATGAAAAAAAAACATAAAACTTTTCCAAAGAAAATCGAGCATGGAGAATTCAAGGATGAGATTGCTATAATGATCACCCTGCTCAACCAAATCACTGGTCAAGAGGATGCTATGAAATTCCAGCCTTGGATGTTCTACATCATATCTCATATCATGAAGAAAACATAATTCTATGATTGGCCAACATTGATCAGTGATAGTCTTCATCACCAGAGAATCGAATACTTCAAAATCCACAAGTTCCACATGATCTCATATCTAGTCTACCTAGTGGCCTTTCAAAGCAAATTCAGAGGATTGAACACCATGGGAACTCTGGATGTGTAGCATGTGTGTAATCATTACGCTCAACTGGAGTTCTCAAAATCAACACATCACTAAAAAAGGGTAAATGAGTCTTTCCTGATGTATACGGTGAGAGACCTAGACAATGAGTTGCACGTGCAAATTTCATCAACTACTAGGGCAACAATGGTGGAGTGGGAAAATTGGTTCATCCAATTTCCTACCTTCACCTACATAAGAGTTTACGACTTCTCCAATGCTCCACTCATGTTGCCAAGATATCCTTCAGATGAAGTAGTTTTCATGGAATTCTTGAGGCAAGTATATGATGTCCACACTTTCTTGCGGAATCGAAAGAAGCCCGCCTTCAGTTTTCCATTTGAGTTGGGAATTTACAAATGCAGATCGTTGGGAGATGCCAAAATAATGGATGATGAGTTGGCTAAACTTGGTCTCAAGCCATTCAGCAAGAGATGATCATACGACCCTCATGGTGTCTTCACATCCTGACTTAGTCAGAACTATGCTCATGTACCGACACTTGAAGATTTTTGGGCTAATTGCAGAGATGAGTTTGAGGTACAAAAGCACAGTAACAACAGGCTTACACTCCATCAGATGAAGGATTGCTTGTCAAAAGATATTGAGGGATTATCTAATGATGATGGAGATGTGCTTCTTCCAACGGATGCTCGAAATCAAATTGAGCAACAACCTCTTCCACAGGTCAATTGGGCCAACAAAGAATGCATCTCAGTGGAAAGAACAAGCAAAGTCATTAAGAGCAGTAATGTCTTCTTAAACCTCAAGAGGAAGAATGTTATTCCAGTAGTAGAGCCACCAAGAATACAATCATCTCTTCCTTCTTCATCCAGGCCACAACCAAAGATGAAGGTTGTAAGTCATCCTCAAGAAGGTGTAAAGGGCAGCAAAACAACGAAGAATGTAAGAAGGTTGGATTTTTCAAATATAATTATATAGGAGCAACCTTCAGTTGCAGTAGAAGTTCCTCAAGAAGAACCCGTGCCACAAGAAGAAGGGCCTTTGACACATGATTATCCACCATCACCGAGGTCTTCACCAATTCACATTGATTCAAAAGATGAAGAAATTGATGAAGTTGTAGCTGAACCTCCCATACAAGCTAGAAGAGACGTCACGTCTTGGCTTGAGAGCTCCCTAGGAAGGAAGAGGAGGCCTTCATATCAATTAAACTTTGATGAACTTGATAACATTTATCAAAATGCACCTGTGAATAAGGCAAAGAAACAAGTTCACTTTGAAAAGAATCCAAATGGTGAGATGATTATGGAGACCACTAAGCCTCTAGAAGATAGAAATATTGATGAAGTGGAGGTAGATGATTTCGTCATGGTTAAGGCCAATCTCGGCAAGAGCACCAGGCATGCAGATGTGAGTTTGTTCAAAGTTGCAACATAAAGCCTTCAGGATAGAGTGCTTAAAGATGGAGAAGATAAGGCAACCCTCAAGGCTGAAATCTGGCAACTCAGGCAATATATTTCAAACCTTGTTCATAGCACTTCACAAGCTACTTAGTTGTTGCCCTAGATTCTAGAAGCATCAGTTGATCAACAATAGTTGAGGCAATTGGTGATATATGGAAAGAAAACACGGGAATGGATTGAAGAGTTCATCACTAGAGGCAGACATGTTCTTGCATAGCTATATCAACTAAGGTATAATGCTCATGACCTAAGCCAAGGGATTCAAGGATTTGAACAGTTGATAGTGGAGGTGAAACCTAGGCATAAGATCATCATTGCAGATTTGAATACAACATATGGCCCAATGGTTTCAAGTGAACACAAGAGGTAACTCCTTGCATGGAAAGAACACCACCTCTTCAACATGAGAACCTATGAAAGGATATGTGAAGAGTTAGGTGCATACAAACAAAGGGTGGTTGATGCTCTCCAATTCATAAACGAATGTCTTAGGAATCCCTTGTCGATATTGTCATGGTGATGGTTCCTACATTGAACTTGGTGAAGTACAAGCAAAGTTCCAAAATGTTGTTCGTGGCAGTGATGGCAACGATCCTATTACTAGAAAGATGAGTCAGATTTCCATGATGTTAGTGAGGTTCAAGAAAGTGGCCAATGAGGTCGAAGATTTTCTCAGATTAATTACAGAAGGAGAAGAAATCCTGGAAAAGTGGAACTTTGCTATAGATAGTATTGATGCTCCTAATAGAGATACAGTTGCCTGCTTTTTGGTGGATGTGGTGGAGATTTAAAGCAACAACCATCTAGAAGCTTTCTTTCTATTCTTGTCTCAATTCTTATCCACTCTTTGTAAAAGAGAAAGAAAACAAGTTGTAATAGTTGGCATTTCCCTGTTTTTATGCTTTCATAGGTGGTTAGATGTTTATCTTGTTTAGCTTTAGAAATAAAGCTTACATGTTGGCAAGTCTTGGTTGTAAAAGCAAAGATATTTTAGGGTTCTCTATTCCTCTGCTTGTGTATAAATAAGGGTAGCCTTTCCCATTATTTTCTTAACCATGCTTGTGATAGCAAAATGTTGAGCCTACTAGTGTCTTCTAATTGTTATTCAGTATTGTTCACTTGGTGTAAGAGCAAGCTTGCATGCCTCTTTAGCTGCAAGTTATTGTTCAGTTCTTGTGTCTTGTATCAATGTATTTTGGTTGATCGTTAAACTGTAAGCCTATTTTGCTACAATCCTGTTGTCCCAGAAGTGTAATCTTTGTTAATTGAGATTTGAGAAAATAAAGTCTTGTGCCTACTTTGTTGCCCTGATATAATGTCTCAGATTTCCGTTTTATGTGTTATGCTTATATAATCTCTATTTTAGCCTACATTGAACGTAAGTAGATGTGCGTTGAGAGAAAGTTTATTTAAGTATTTATGTCAAAGAACCCTTCCTTGTTCATTTCTAACTCACACTCTGCATTTACTTGAGAAGTTAGAAACACCATTAGAGTAGGCTTAGTCATAGTTGAACTTCCAAAAGAGAAAAGCTCGGCTACGACGCTTGAGTTTTATAACCTTGTGCTCTTAGTTGAAGAAAAAGATTGACAAATTAGTTTAGTTTACTTTCTTTTAAGTAACATCCGCAAAGAGGGAGCTTCCCCTCCTAATTCGAAGAGCAATTTATCTGTGCATAGCTATCCATTTCTATTCTGCATTCTAGAGGTGCGAATTGAAACACCAACAAATTGTAAAGGTGCATTATCATGGAAAATAATATTTGGTGTTCATTTGTAGTTTTTATTTAAATCTATATGAAGTTCTCAAAGAAACAAGACTTCTAAATTTTGATTATCTTGTATCACATGGTTTGCTTGAATATCTATTATTCAATGCTAGGTTTCACACACAATGAAAAATAAAAGCTTGAAGTTTGTTTTGAAGTAGACATTAAAGACAACGGTGAAGGTAAAAAAATAAAGCTATCAAGAGCAAGAACTAATAAGATAAAAAGAGAAAAAAGAAGTTCATTAGAAGTTGGAGAAATTTCTCCATCTAGAGCTAGCTTCTTGCTCTAAGATGAGACATTGTTTAAAAAGCACCAGCACATAAGTGTCCCTTCATGGAGCAAGGGGGCTTGGTAGTTCTTGAAAGTATTTGTGGATAGTGTAACTTTTATAATAGGGCGGGGTTAATGTACCTACACTTATTTTGTGGATAAGCTAACCTTTGAGATATGTAGAGTTAATGTATCTACATTGGTTTTGTTCATGTTATACACTAAATGAGGTATTTAGCTCTCACAAGCACTAGAGAAGGGATTTTGACATTTTTGAAGGAAAGTTCTCTCTCATGGGCAAGCATTGGACAAAGGTTTTTGACATGCTCAAAAGAGGGCGAACTCTTGGAGGAGAGTTGTTTTCTTATTTTGCATGGTGTTTAAGATTGGTTCTTTCATGTAGTATAAATGAATTGCAAAGTTTGATATTAAAGGTATTTGTTAATATGATGAATTTGATGTGTCTTGGATGAGTGAAAAAATTTGATGGATGCACTTGATCAAATTTTCAAATGGGTTACTTTGTTCAATCCATGCAATGTTCCTTTCTTTATTCAAATTGATGTTATAAGGAAGGGAATGTTGATTAGGTTAGTAATAAATAAATAAATAAAATAAATGTTAATAATAGTTATTAAATAAACAATGTTATTAGTTTTATGTGGTGTATGATAGTTGCACAAGAATACTTTCTGTAAGATAGCTTGAATCATTAAAATACATAAAATCAAAGATTTTACAAGTCGAAGCAAGCAAACACACAATATATCTTCAATAAACAAAATATCCCAAATAAACATCAATATAATACTACATATTATTCAGTATATATAGTTTTATAATAATAATATATTTCTTTTAACATATAATTATTTAAAATTTCAATTTACTCCAATTAAAAAAAAAATGACTAATGCTTGATTCTTTAATACAATAAAACCACACATTCAGTTTTCACATTATTCAGCCCAGATATTCTTTTTATAGATTCATTTAGGGTAAGGTTGTAGAGTTAGTATAATGATTGATAGGTGAGTGCTTTCGGAAAGATCTCTTTATTAGAAATATAAAAAGTATATACAAGACAGAACTAAACTAGGAAGATTAAAACGTCTAAGAAAAAAGATACACAAGGAATGGTGCTATAGTTCTATGCCCAAACTAGTGCGCGAATCCATGTCTTGATTACCATTGGGTTTAAATATACAACTCTTATATTTCTTTAATTAATTAATTATCTATTTTATTTATTCATTACACATTTATATCTTCTTAAATTCTGATTGGTTATGCAATTCGCTTATCATGCCTTCAGCCTTTAAATGTGAGAAATTTAGTAGATTCATTTGTGTTATAGTTTGGTTTGAATATTCCAGTAAATTTTTGGAAGTAGCTCATTCTCACGGTATACACTCACAGTTGTCTTTCTTTGTTTTGGGGCCACCTTTCACTTTACATAATTTCTTATTTGATTTTATCAATGTTAGTTGTAAACACAATTATTTTAGTATCATCAAACTATTTGTAATGCAACAAGATAATTGCATTATATACAGAAAATAGTAAAGATTACATATGGATTCAAGGTCTTCCTAACAGATAAGTTATATTACATACCAATATAGTCAACAGAAATTGTGTGTAGAGATGGGTATGTAGTCCACGTTTCTATAATAAAATTTCCTGGCAACTATGCAGTGAGTGTGACTTATTAATTTTCCTCAAGACATACTAATTAAACAGTTTTAAAGGACTATCTATTGAATCTCAGAAACGGATTTGGTTTATTCCTTTTCATTTGCTAATGCCAAATTCCATGCCTCGTTCTATCAGTTTGGAGCTATTGCAGATTAAATTGTCTTTTGCATACAGACAAACTTAAGTTGTTCATCGATGAGTTAATATGATTAAATTATACTAGCCAATAACCCTATCGTTCTTCCAACATGCAGTAAATTTATGCTTTGCCGTTTTTAAAGCTTACAGACATCCCTTTAGCAATATGCTTCTCTAATTATAACATATTTTTTAAACTTATGCCAAAATCAACTAACTCTACTTGCATTCCATCTTGGGCAAGTCAACCACTGATAAACTATAGTCCATCTTGAAATAAAAATGCGTTTGAGTATCAGTAAACAATAAGTTACAAACCAAGGAAGACCAACACCTAGAAACAATGTAATAATCCCTATAAGATCTCCTCGTGCTTCTCTCAATCGAAATCTTGCTTTATATAAATTAACCACGGTATATTCCTTAAAAAATCTGTAAGACAATTTTGGTCTTGGCCTAGATTATGTAATGAAGTTATGTTGTGAGACTCATGACTGAACATTCTTCAAGTATAAAAACTGGCAGTCTGATTTGCACAAGTCGATGAACATCAAATTTGGATATTGAAGCTTTTGAATCCTTGTCCATTTCATTTATCTTTCTTAGAAACATGTCTTTTTAAACACAATCCACAATTGCATAATAATCCTAATGCATTTTATTAATCCTTAATTTTCAAATGCATTTATGGGAGAGTTAGAAAGCCATAAACTTGATTATGCCCTCATGTATATGAATAAGTGAAACCAATACCCAAAAGTAGGGAGCATAGAGGTGTTACTAATGTTTCTCTTTCCATTTTTGGGGATGGCTCCATAATTCTAAGAGATGCCAGTCAATATTTTCACCTTCAAAGGAATAAATTTGCACTTTTATCAGAAAAGCTCAATTTTGAGCTTCCCTCATATTAGTATCTCCCCTAACTCACAGAGTTACATTTTTGTTTCATCATCCTTTAAAGTCATGTAGAAGAACCTTTTGCTAAGTTCAGTTTTCTGCCCAGTAAATAAGGGATGGCACCAAAGTGATAAATGAATGAATGAAATAATTAAAATACACCCAACAGACCAAAAACCACGCGTCATAAGGGTGTTCCTGAACACGCTTAAAATGAATCCAAGATGACTGTCATGCAGAACACTTGCTAAATGTTAATTGTTAAATAGAACTAAGAGTTCCTGGATATGGAATGGGTTATTAGAAAACAAATGAACAGAATTCCGACACTTACTGAAACATAAAATACATGCCCACCAACAGACAAACTGTAAGGAACCAAGATGCATCCTATTTGATCAATTAAAAAAATAGCTTGATCATATTCTTGGATGTTATGTATAAGAACTAGTTCTGTTCAATACACTCGAATCTTTATTTACAATTTCTCCAGAAACTCTATCCCAAGAGATATCACTTCTTGTTTTTGCAGAGCTACTGTTGTGGGTGCTATGCAACTGTTGAAAATCAGTAAGATCTTTGGAGTCCAAATTTGTTGAAGGATATATTTCTGAATTAGAACTTTCTGGTGCATGAAATTCTCCTGGGACATGCCAAACAAGTATAAGCTATATAGCAAACTAATTATGGAAAGGAGAGATAACAAAGAAAATTATTCAGACAGGCTAGTGGGTGGCTGTGTGTGCTGAAGACGCTATATAATATTACAGTAGCATTCACACCACATGATTTGAGCAATACAAGGGTTTTCTCTGTACAGATAGTAAAGTCAGACATATTGTAACATGTGCCGTTCCAGGTCATGTAATTGCATAATAAGCTAAACCTTTACACAGCAGGTCCACAGAGGAGGGCTACCACTCCAATTTTTTACTGAAAATGCTACTAATCTAATCAGCTGCATCTGCTCAGGAACTTACAAAACCCCCTTCCATGGAACTGCTAGCTATCTCAGGAGATGCTAAGTGTATCATTGTCTAGGACCGTACTAATAAGTGAAACCATACAACTGAAAACCATAGTTGCATAATGAATGTTGTTCTGCAAAAGTATACTATCTACAATAGCAGATTCTCAGTCATAATCCACACCATTGATATGTCGATCCATTACCTCAATAACAAATTTGAAACACTCATAGATCACAGGCCTTTGTTTTCTTTTACAACCCAAAGGAAAGTTTGGTCTTAGAAGATGTGAATGGACAGTGGTTCAAGAGGTTGTGTCATGTTGGTAATGACAGATACTTGTAAGGACATGACCTAGATTCAACTTCCTCTTGCAAAAGGGGATACATTCTGGTGTGATTTACACCACACACCACATTAAAGGCTACTGGTGACATCTCCAGAGATTTATTAAGCAAAGGATACAAAAAGAAAAGGCTGTTGTATTTTGGAAAGAGAAACTTTGAAAGTAAATTACAGGTTTTAGGGAGATACTTCATCTAAGAGGCAGTATGTGAATCAATCAAGTGTTTCAAGATCCTTTTTCTGAGAACTTAAGAGACCCTCTAAATAACCTTCATGGCATCAAGGAATACCGGAAACCTTTGGAGGGAGATCAATTGTTAAGTTTGAAATACAGAATGCAGGCTAGTGTACAAAACTAATCCTAGACTAAATGAAAACCTAAACTGTTGTTTCTTTTCACTTGGTTTATTGGTCCTCAGGTGTGTATTCACAATTCAAAAAATTTAGCATTATTTACTATATTTCAGATTCACAAGTGGACACCTGATAGATGACATGTACAAGATAGAATACTCTAGGAACGGGTATTTGGAACAAAAAACATTCCTTACAGCAGGTCATTATAGACACTAATCACAGGGATCCACTTATAGTGACAATGTACAAGCCTCTTATGGGACCTCAACCTTGGTCAACGCCTAAATTTTTGTCTATTGCTATAATTATTCAAGAGACAAAAGTGGTAACTTATCCCTTTGACACTTAAGAACCCTTTTGTTTTAGGTCTAGGACTATTTCACCCTTACTATAGTTATTGAGGGGATCCATGTCTTGCTTTCAATTGAACTTCTTGTCATGTGTTTTGGTCCTTGGCAACATCCAGGGTTTCTGTCCTCCAGCTTATGGTGCTAGCTAATTTATTTGCAAAAAATAGACATGGTTGTGAACGATATAAATTTGAAAGAAATACCAACAGAAATTTTAAATGTGTTCAAATAATTCCTAAAAACTAATGTTTGTGTGTCTAGCATAAAAATGATTGAAATCTAAATTTATACAACCAAGGAATTCAAAATATAACAATATACATAAATTCATTCCAAAAGATTTAATTGAATTAATAGCAATGATTGTCCAATTCACTTAACCAACTTAAAATGAAAACCTTACATTCATACTTGCAGCATAGCATGTGTAAAAATTTGAAGTATATAAGATTCCATTCACATGAACATAGAAAATTGCAGGAACATAAATTGTTCATTCATATGCTGCAAAAGAATCAAAGAAATTTGAAGCATAACGTTGGGACTGTCAAATGACTGGAGCTTGAGTCACAATCTAAGGCAGTTTGACAATTACTTGTCAAGACTAGCCTAGTCTGCTTAAAACATCATTAAAAAAAAAAAAAAGAGATTTAGCCAATCCGCCCAATTCTCCATTGCTGATTTAGCCTCTGCCGAAATTCTTATGTGCATCTCATTATCAAGGTCTCTGACTGTCTTCATCAAGAAGTGATCGTTCACTTGCTTGAAATCATGTTCAGCTTTTGAGAACTCCAACTGTGGGAAGTATTCATGCACATTCTGAACGCCAAGAGTTCCATTGGTTTTCAAAGTTCTAAAATTGCCTTGGAATGCAATTAAATAGACAAGATAAGAAACCATATGAAACTCATGGATTTTAAGAAATCCTGTGATTTGTTGGTGAAGAACCTCACTGATCAACATAGCCCAGTCAAAGTGTTCTTTATTATTGATAATCTGGGAGATGACATAGAACATCCATGGTCAAAAAACACGAGCTTCCTATTGACCTATAACTCGGTTGAGCAAGGTAATCAGGATAGCAATCTCGTCCTTGAACTCTCCACGCCCAATCTTCTTTGTCAAGTTGGTTTTTTGTTCTTTTAGCCACTTTTGAGTGACCTTCCTCTGAGATCTTTCCTTGTTTGCCTGCCATATCTTTTTACATTCTGTTGGTTGAATATTTTGTAAACTTAGGAGGTTTGACAAAATGGTGATTTCAACATAGTGTGTGAGTTAAACTCTCCTATTTAAGGGAAGGCTCCCCCTTTTTCACTAAAACAAATATGGATGGAACAATAATCTCTCCTCTTGTTTCAGGAAAGATTAAACTCTTTTCTCTTCGCAGAAAATTAATATGAACTTTTAAATAAACTATAACAGCAGCTTGTAATAAAATTAGTAGAAAGGAAATGAAGTTTCCTGAAAGCTCAAAGACTTCTGTCACTTCCTTTGGGACGGGAAAGCAATCTCAAGCGCAAAGTCTTTATAATCTGCAATCCTATCTACCCTTTTGAAAGATAATTCTAATGATAATATACAGCATAAGACAGCACAAAGTCTGCGAATATGATGTATCTATTTAACTACTATGGATGAGAATCGTTACGAGCACAAAGACTTGTAATTCTTCTTAACTTCTAACTTATGAATTCAATCTTCAACATTTATAGCACAAAGTCTGAAAATATTTTGATTGAAGCTCTCCCTAGCAATCTTCCACAATCTTCAAATAATCACAAAGTAATGCTCTAAAATGACAAAATAACACAATGGATGCAAAGTAGGATTTCAACACAAAGTTTGAAATCTGCAACTCTTTGATATTATTTGAAAAAGATAAACTTATAACTATAAAGCTCAAAGTCTTTATGAGTACAAAATTCTGCAGAGTTTTCTTGCTTGCCAAAAGGATATCTTTACAAAGGACCCTCTCAAGTATTTATAGGAGAGAGGTCATGAGAAAAAGGTGGGAGGATCCCAACTAACTTGAGAAATTCTCTCAACCACCAACTACTTGTAATTGAATTATTCAAAATTACAATCTCAAACTATTTTGACTTGTAATTAGATTATATGTAATTACAATTTACAAAACTGCAAGTGAAAGAAACACTTGCGATTACAAAATTTGTTTTTACATGTAGTTTGTCGAAAACAAAATGCATAAAGATAGAACATTTTATTCTATATCAATCCTAGCTTTGAAAGATTGAAATCTGCTAATAATTTCTTGCAACTCCGCTGGATCGGGGCCTAGTGTGTTCTTGGCAACCGCAACAGTCTTCAAGATTACATCAAAATATCTTATCGTTGCTAGTCTATGCTCTTCATAAACAGTTTGCATCTTATCAAGGATCATTCGATGATTAACAAACTTGTGAATCAAATCCATGGTAAACTGTTCTGATTCTAACTCTTGACGAAGATTTGCTGCCATTTCTGTAGTGACCATATCAGCTGCAAGTAATTCTCCTTCATGATTCAATATTCTGCAAGGAATTTTCTCAAAGCTAGAAAGGATGTCTTGCTGAACTTCATCACTCATTTCTAGTGTAGCTTGGATATCTTTGATGAGATCTTGAATAACCAATGACTTGTTTGTCACGAGTTCTTCAAATTCTATGTATTTTTCTCTATTTGGTAGGATTGAATTGCTGCATAGAATTTGTAACTTGACTTGATCTATCTCATGCCAAATTTTCAGATCTTTTTCAAGTGAATCTAAACTTTGCTTGAAAGCTTCCAAAGTCTGATTCAACTTTATTTTTGCTATTCTGACATTGTTTAGAACTTGTAATGTCTTTTCAATCATTGGTATGCTTTGATCAATCAACTGTGTTGCCCAAGAATCAACTACTTTGGCTTTTTGCGCAATTTTCTCCAATTGCTTGACTGATTCTTCAAAAGTGAAGGAAGTTAATGGATTAACTTGCTCTGAAGAGTTGGAAATTTTCTGAATGACTGAGATGAGCTGTGAATTCTCTTCTTTCAACTTTTCCTTCTTTGCCAAAAGTTCATTGTAACTATGTGTTAGAATAGTTACTGAATTTTGAGCGTCTTGCATCATACCAGTATGTGTTTGCTTGCCTAAATCCACCCTTGTGAATTTATAATCAGATACTTGCATCTCATCTGGTGACTTGTCTGCAAGGGGTTCAACTATCTTTGCATACTTCATTTTGTTGCTATCCACAACTACCCGTGAAATGGTTTTAGCCTTCTTTGCAGCTTTTGGCTTTGATTTCTTCAACTGCTGGAAATCAAATACATCTGGAGAGATTGCCTGTTTCTTTCTCTTTAGAGTCACTAAACTCAACCATGGAGGAAGATCCTGTTGATGTGATTTTTGTGACCGCACCAATCAGCAGAACAAAGTTGTTCGAAAGCTACTCTGTTCTCTCTTGATCAAAGTATTCCGTGCGCTAAGATTGCAAGAAAGATGGCACGTTCAACTCCAAGGTTCCGAAATACTTAGAATACCCTCAGTTGGTTTGATGTGAATTGCTGTTTTCATGAGGGGACTTACACAATTGTTCAGGATACTTGCAGTTAACAGTAGGTGAATGATTTGAAGGGGATTTTGTGCATATGATTTGGCGATAAGTACGTTTTCCTAAAACTGACCAAAGATGAACGGAAAGTAAATGAGTATAAGGGAGAGATGGTTCTAAATTCTACCCTAAATGCAAGATATGTGGAGCTCGATTTTAGCAGACTTCGACCGAATTTCACCTAGCCTCACGTTAGACAGCTTCAGCAAAATTGGTGCAATTTTCAAAGGGATAGCAAAAGATATTCAGATTACAATTTAGCATACATATACCATCAGGACGACGCATATAAGTATACAAGTCACAATCGAAGTTAAACTCAAGATAATTTCCAGTCGACCACGCAAGGCGAACTTGTCATCAACAAGTTGCTAGTGGTATGGAATGAAATGAAGCTACCTCAATAAAACACCACACATCCAAAGTAAATTACTTGCATGAAATGAAAATTATGCTACTTTATACTACTTGGATCCGAAAGGATGAAGAGACCTTGCTAGCTATCCATGACAAAGACGAATTCCACCATCAATGAAAAGATCTATTATCATGAAAGTTTTACACAACAATCTCTACAAAAGTTTTCAAAGGGAAAACTTTCCTTCTTCTCCACACTATGCTATAAAAATGTCTACTCTCTAGTGTCTCTTCAAATCTCAATTCTAATCTCTAATCTCTACTTCTAATGAATCACAAATGAGGGGGACTCCCCCTTTTATAGATAGCCTAGTCCAATGGACGGCTAAGATTACAATCAAAAGAGTGGCTAAGATTAAGCCACCTCAGCCCTAACCCTAAAAATTGCCAGAATGGGGAGTGGTACATTAAATGAATCAAAGATTCCCACTCACTCCCAAAATAGTAAAGGCAATTAATGCCCACAATCAGTCTTCTAGAAGATCATCGTCCAGTAGTGCATTCCCATTCTCCTCTCTGGCTGCAAACTCAATGAACTTGCCAAGTACAGCCTCAACCTCCTGAATTGAAATAGGTGGAATGCAATCAAGCTGGAACTCTAACACCGTGGACTGACGGTTCATGCCACAAGATTTTCTCCAAGCACTAAGGAATCCTGCGGCTCGATCAAGCCGAAAGCAGAGGTGTTCTCGGTCATCCCTGCACGGCTGTCTTCACCTTCAAAAAGAAAAGGCACCTTACCCTCAGTTCATCGCTAGCTATCCGATTCAACTGCCTAGCAAATATAGCCTCGAAAGTATTCTGGACTCCATCAATAATATTGGCCATAGCCTTTCGTACTCTAGTTGAATCCGCCTGTGCTGCGTCGAAGAAACCACGTCCCGTGATTGCTGAAGAATACCATCTAGAAAAGTCATACCTGTCATTCTCCTGAATGACCCCTCCATCAATCAGCAGCCGCAAAGGAACATGTCTCAATGCCTCAAGACGCTGAATAACCTTGCTTTGATAAACAGAAGCATCTCCCCAGGCCTGATCAACTGCCTCCATTCGTGCTAAAATACTAGAAGCCTGCTGAAAAGCAAGAGAAAGGTCCTCCATAAACTTTTCTGTTTCAGCACGAACTCCTGTAACCCATTTGTCTGTCTCCTGTGCCATCTTCCCCAACTCCAACAAACCACTAATCGACTCTCTAGGTATCTCGGGTGGAAGCTCTATCGCTGGAATCTCCTGCCCACGAGGACGAGACAACTGCTGCACATATCCTATCAAAGCCTTATGCTCTCTTTTCAACTTCTTATACTTTCCTTCCTTTTTAAATAATCTGTCCTTGAGGGCGAGGTAGGAGTTATCACACTCCTCTACAATCTGGGCACCTGTGGGACGTCCTAACTCCAAAGTTGTGACCACATAGTTCTCGGGTACTGCTTCATCTCGGTCACAATCAACTTGTGGCACTGCCATGTGAAGGGTGCGAGAGCCATCCTCATCAGTGGATATCTTTGAAAACTTTCGTGCTCTCTTCTTTTGTGGAGGCGCGCTGATCCTGTTCAAAAACTCTTCCATTTCAACTGCTGGATCAATCTCTTCACTAGGGCTCCTTCTCATCCTATCTCTAAGCCAATCAGGTACTGTATATTGTATATCAAACGGTTGCTGTTCTTGTGCCTCTACTTCACGGACTTGTTCAACTTCTATATCATTCTGGCGAGGCTCATCATCCTCAAGTGGCTGAGTATCTCCTCAAACTATATCATCATCATCCAAAGCTGCCTCTAGCTCATGCTGAAACTGAGGGTCGGTAGCAGTCCCCTCATCAGTCTGCGGATCATCCCTAGTAGGTGCGTTGACACTCTGGCCAACTGACTCTCTCCGTGGTGGCTGATTATCTTCTTGTACCGCTTGCACCTGATTTAATGCATTCCTCTGATTAGTAAATAAAGAAACCTCCTGTATGATTGGAGAACGTGTCTCCAATGGCGTGGGTGATTCAACTGCAACTCTTGGAGGCTCCGGCTGAATAGGCTCCTGCCAAACTGGCTCCTTCCTTCTAGATTCCGAACCTCGTGTGATTTGTTTCTTCCTGCTGGTGGTGGGTGTCCTGTGATCTCCCATCAAATTGTAAGTCAATGCAATCGACCTACTCTTCAATCTACTCACACGCCTGTCAACCCATGCTCTAGTAAATGTCAAGACTGGAATGCAAAGTGTGTCCAAATCTGTTATCTCAGGCTCTGACCAATCCGAGAGTGGAAGTGGAGTATTTCTCACTGCCTCATAATCTGGATGGATGACGTTCATATCCTCATCCACTTGGTTTGGTACCGGAATGACTTCA
>VDFB02043741.1:72370-125923 GCA_007258455.2 Sequoia sempervirens
TGCAAACTAATGCAAGTAAACAACCCTAAATGAGATGCAAATCAATGCAATGCAATGCAAAATTATGCAAATCCTAGATCTAGGGTTGAAAATGGACTGGACTCCAAAATCAAAAATTTATGATGCTGAAATGTCAGGTTCACCAAAATGAAACAAAGAAAAATAGGGTGGATGGAAATATGTGGGTAAATGTGTGGCGAGGGACCTATTTTCCTTTATTTCATTAGGAAATGAGATCTCCATAAAGAATTGACTAACAACCCTTAGGTGAATCAACTAAATGTGACAATCTATAGATTTCCTTATGATGAGGACGGGGGTCAAGTAGAACAAAAAAATTTATTGCAGATTTGAGAAGCGTAAAAAGGTGTTTAAAAAAATTGATTGCAGATTTGAGAAGCGTAAAAAGGTGTTTACCAATCACGAAAAGTTGATTGCAGATTTGAGAAGCGTAAAAAGGTGTTTACCAATCACCAAAAGTCAATTTCTAAAGACAAACTGGGACTTATTCACCCATGGTCGAATGGGTAGACAAACTGGGACTTATTCACCCATGGTTGAATGGGTCTTTTTTTAAGGTTTTTAAAAATATTTTGGGGGCCTTTCATGTTGATCTATAGCTTCTGATTTGTCCAATTTTTAGTGTCATAAAGTCAAAAATTAGATCTATAGGTGAGATTTCGTGGTTTGACAACAACTTTGACAACTTTTGTAATGCCCTCCTTAAAATTTAACTAATTATACACAATTAAATAAACACATTCAGTTAAAAATTCAACTATTACGCTTTAAATAATAAATCTCTTATTGATACGAATGAAGTAATAAAAGAATGATACATAAAAGATTATTTCAACATCAAAATTAGAATTATAAGACATCATTTTCCATGCCCTCATTGAGTTTAAAGGATGTTATTCTATAATTAATGAAAGATTTTGAAGTAATTAAGCAAATTTTGTAATAAACTACTTTTACTCTTAAAATAAAGATAAATGTAAAAAATAACTATTATGAAGTCTGATCTGTGACAATTGAACAATTGTATTTTTCAAATTTTGTGTTAAATATTACAAAAGTAACCCCAATCATTAAGATGTACAAGAAGAGTGTTTCTATCGAGTTTCATCCAAGTTCTTTTGTTGTGAAACTATCAATTATGAGAGGTATCATATCAAATTCCACTAAATGTAAAATCATCTACCTTATAAACATTTGATTTTTTTGCAGACATAATGAGAAAAGAACATTTGTACATACACAAACATGATAAAGATCATAGAAGCCTAGGATTTTCAATGGTTCAACCAAGTTCTCAAAAAAAGAGACCGGGGCTGCAGAGTCTGTCAGGGGCTTCATGTTCGATCTCTTCTAAACAATCGATTCGCACCACACAAAATAGAACACTGATGCTTGTTCTATATGCCTCAATACACCTACTACAAGTCTACATCAAATTTCAATAGATGTAAATCTGAAACAAGTTCCCATATGAATCTCATTGATTAAAATAATATGTATTGCCTACTAAAATAATGTGTGGTATATTTAGAAACAAAGTCTACCAACAAAATTGACATATTTAAGAAGTTAAGACGTCTTGCATTATTCACTAGGTTTGCCTTCAATAGAATACATAAAAGAATAATTCATGAATAGTTAATGTCAAAATTAGATGTAATTGATGCTTACATTGTATCCCAAACCCAAACAGTCCAATTTAGGGGAAAATGTAGCAAAAGGACACGAAAAAGCAGCCTATCCCTGAATAAATCCATGAAAAATTTGATACACATTTCAAGAAAGATGGGAATCAATAATGCACTAACATATACTAAGACAATTCAAGCATTATTGGAAAGTCATTCAACGAGAATAAGCAACTTTCTATTAATCCCACAAAGGTGTTGCGTCTAATTAGCACCAAAACAAGGTATTAACCGATAGAAATGGACTTTTATAAGATAAAACATGAAAATGGCTAAGCAAAGATGATGAACACAAACCAACAAAAGCGACGTAAAATCCTTAGAGAGAGCTTGATGGATGATAATACAAATAAAGTCCAACGCGTGATTACACATACTCTTTATTAATTGCATGGACTGATACAAACTTCCCTTAGAAATAACACACACTACTTTTCTTGTAACACAAATCATGTTTTCTTTTCTTATAAACTAATTTTCTATTTATAGCAAGGTGAACCATTAAGAGCAACTTTCAAGAAAAGTTAGAAAGACTGATAGCATGCACAAAACAACACCGATGATAATTCATTTTATTTTCCTCATTCATCTCTACTTAACAAGGATATCTAAAATAAAGTTCATTATAAAGTGAAATGCTTGCAACAAGAATGATCTTGCATTGCTTTCACCAACTTTCTTATTCTGAGAACTTCTATATATAATTTAAACAAACTAAATCTTCATACATGGATATAAGTAGAAACAATAAAGAAATCACTGTGGACGCTTGAAAGCATTGTTTATGCATACTAACAGATTACGAGATATCAATTATTTATTAAAATGTTACCAGAAAAAAAGCATACACTTCACAAATTATAGAATTTATTAACTGAATCACCACGGAAGCATACACGACGCATTCACTAATTGAATCGCTGCAGAGACAAATAAAATCTATTATTAAATTGAATTTCTTGCAAAGAGAAGTAGCTAAAATCATGTCAAGTGGTGGCAAAACAAAAATAAAAACTATGAAACTTCGTGAAAACCGCTTTAGATCATGATGACATTACGAAGGCCAAGATTACGGTGCATAGTCACAAGTTGCAATGCATAAACCGAGGACACGAAATAACTAATACAATTGGATTCAACATTGTGTTTTCCTACTCTGTGTTTAAGATTTAATCCCGTCATGCTTTTCCAGACTTAACTACAGAAAAATCCCCTCAGAATATCCTCAGGGCCATTAATACAGTTGTGGTAAGTCAGGTCCACAGTCATATTATAGTAAAGATAATAGCTATTCTACAAAATGTAGATGACCTTGACATATAGGAATAATTCTTACAAGAGTATGACATTATTTCAATGAACTGCCTCAAAATAAAATAGCATAATCCAATCTTTAGTTAATAGCATAAGATCAATATAGGCTAGATCTGATCATCAATTGCTATTTAAAACATACAGAAATTATACGAACACAAAAAAGTGCTACTTATGGAAAAGAATACCAAGAAGCAGATCACGAGTTATAGAGAGAATAGGATAAATCAAGAATACTCAAACAATAAAAGTTCCTCTTGCTGATTTTGATAAGGCCAAAGATTGATGCACTCCTGGAGACAAATACGCATTTACCATGCGCCCTCATAGCCTCAAATTGATCAGTTACTAAATCTGTTGAGCCATATCGTCGAGGGTAGAGTTTGCTACTTCAGACAGGGCGTGACAGGATTTGAACCAGAATGTCCCCCATTCGTTAGCCATACCTCCCCTTTTAAAGATGCACCGCCTTTCATATTCTGAAATAACTCGTAGCATTAATTCCACCATGGAACCGTTATGAGGACAGTTATGCAACTCCTTCACAATTTCCTTAAGACGACACCTGGTATTTAGAGTGCTACAAAAATAAATAGGCATTAACAAAGCACATTTAAGGGTACCCAACAGCCGAAGGGTTTCGAGCATGAATATAAATAAAATTGAATTATAAAACATAGTAATAGCTTCGATATTTCAAATGATCACCTGGTATAGGATTTATAGTTATTTGACACACGTAAATTTTTAACAAAACAAGAGCTGCAGAGCAGCGAACTTCCTGCCAAAAAAGTTCTAGAATAGTTATGTTTTAATTTGTTGTATTTGCTAAGTTTTAGCAACAATGTTGACAAAACAAATAAATAATAGTTACATTAAAAACAAGTTTTTCTCTAATAATAAATAGTTGACATTTATAATTGTATTCTAGATTTCATCAACATGTAATATATTTAGACCTGTTCTTTAAACATTTCTTCATGCTTGATCATGGTTTTCTTGATTTGTTCCATTTTATCCTCTAGAAGATTCTGCAGAAAATATCTCTGTCCAAAAACATGCACAACTTTGCTACAGTTGTTGTTGATGTTGGTGTGAGAGGAGGTGGGGTAGTTTAAAGATACATCTTTAAAAATCATTCTGTTGCTCTTGCTTATGATGGAACATCCTGAATAGTTCTAGTAGTCTGCATATATAAACTAAAATAATTTAGTGACTCCATTTTCCAAAAAAAGAAAAACACAGCACATGAAAATCAAATGGTTTGTGAAATCCAAAAAATATATTTTTTCCCTTTTAGAAGCTTAATACACCTTGTTTTATCTAATGGAAGGTAGAGGAATCCATGGTACAATAAAATTGTCTTTGAAATAGTTTGCCACTTTGTTGGGAAAAGATTTAAACAAAAGGATGACCGGTGGATATATGAAATGTTGCCATTATATGAAAAAAAAAAGGTCATAGATATTCAGGTCATAGTTGCCAGGACATTCCATTTTAGTAACATGGATAGTTGCTAGGATATTCCATTAGTGGAACATGGGCTACCTGTACCCACAATTCCCGGTGACTACATTTGTACATAATATACTATATAGCCATCCATCTCATTACAAATATACTCGAATACCTTAATTGATTGGCACCCTAGTCCCTATACCTTCAGGTATCTATGATTAACGTTCTAAATAAGCTTCTAATAGTTACCATGGAATTTGGATGATGGCAAATCAAGAAAGTACACTGCCTGTGGTTTCTGAATAGATACAACATGTTAGACTTCCCAATACCTAATATTTTACTAGTATTACCTTTCTTTCTGAGTTCCTATCCAGAAATTCTTGAAAACAAAGGAGAAGTCATGAATAGCCACATCAACCACATCTAAATACATAGATAGCTGATATAGACAAAATTCTGCTTTCCATAAAATTAACTCCTCCCTAATTCAATTTAACCACAAATGATTCATAAACATCAAAATTAATGTCTACATGCTATGAAGTAATTTTCTAGGGTTTCACACAAGATGGAATTTAATACTTGCTCAATTCCAACAGTCTTCAAATTCTATAAATGCCACTAGAAAAGCATATACTAAAAGCATCACCTATTCTTTGGCAAAGAGAAAATACCAGCATAGCTAGAGAACACAAGATGTTTACAAAAGGTTTGATAAATAAGGTTTTTAATATTTTATATGATCAACCCTTAGCGCATAGAAATAAGATGCATCCTTTCAGTAGTCAAAGACCGTCTTCCAACAATGTAAAGAAAACTGAATCCAACAATGTGAAATTTGACCCTGCTTCTTCAGAGACAAACCAAAACAAGATTTTAAAACCACATTTGTAGATATAGAATATAAATTTAAAATATATCTCAAACTAATAAATCTAATTAAATTTGAATCCTACTAATGATTGTTGAATTTTTAAAATTGTTAGACTTACTTGAACATGGGGAACACAAGAGAGACCCCCAGCTTTAGTTGCAAGGAAAAGACCATGCATAGACCATATATGAACTAATCTATTACACACAACCACTTATGATTCAAGCTCATATCCCTCCACTGCTTTGATAGATGATAGCTTCGACTTAGAATTGATCGGCTAGTTTACAATAGGCCGAGTGAAATATTTGAGTATTGTGTACAATGAGAGTAACAATTAGTAAGGAGAAGTTAAGGTATAAAAAAGAGACATAAAAGCGATATACAGATTAGAAAAGAGAACTCATTAGTAACATTTTAGAGAAAAGTTAAAAATAAATTATCAAGATATGAAAATAGAGACACAAAATAACCACCATGGAATTTGTAAAGTTCCCAATTCACAAGCTATAAATAACAGTGAACAAAATTGGTTACCAAGCTTAATGCATGCTCCCATAAACAACAGGTGAGATTTAAATTCTATAAACACAAAATGTGTCTAAAACTACTTGAATTTTGAGTTATTGGAGGCTAATGAATACTTACAATGTACAATAATACTTTTTTGGGCTCTTGAAAACACAAATAAAAATAGGGAAAGTAGTAGGACACAAATTATTACTACTACATTCACAAATAATGGAGCAGCCAAAGCAGAAACAACATTGTAAGCATTCCTTGGGCACCAATAGGACTGACAGTAAATAAAGTAAAACACAACATTCTACTTGAGTTGATTTTATATCCTAGAGCTTATGACAACCATGCATGCTTTATGCCTAAATACTTGATGGGTTGAATGAAACCATGAGATAGTTCTTGTTTTTTTCAAATAGCATGCCCTTCAAATGTAGAGGGTTCCACATGGTGGCAATTCCTTGTGAAGCACCTTCAACAAGGGAAACACAATATTTCATAAAAGGCCAAATTTTAGAAGCTAGAAGGGTGGAATTAGATTCAGACATTTTGATTCTTGTATCAACACAATATCAACTTTGTGTTCTAATATACGAACTTTTGTTTAGATGTTTGTGTGGGATATTTAGGCCTTTGATATTTCAAGGCATAATCATATTTATAGACATGAACAAGTTTATGTTGAAATGGAGAAAGTTATAAAATTGGGAATCATTTGTACACATGAAAATTAAAAAAATGAGACCTGATATGGAGGATGCAGTTAAAATTTTGACAGACATAAAATTAAGAATTAAGAAGTTCAATATACCAATTTATGTCCTAGCCAAAAAAGAATTTCAATATTATGAAATTCTAAATGATTCCTCTATATCATTGTAACATGTAAATTATAAACTTATTTTGTACAATCTAATAAAATTGAAACTACATTTACTATTTAATTTCTTAATTGAAATTTGAATAATTAGCTATTTTTGTTGGGCTACACACTTTAATTATTTATATCATTTACCAAAAAAAATTGATCTCCAAGGAAACTGCAAACATCGAACTCTAAAACATTGATAACTAGATTTAATTAATCGGTTTCTGCGAAAACTTCGGTGGAAGGTTTATTCAGGTGATTGTTTGTCTGGTTTGATCAGATCAACTTTGCCAAGTCCATTCATAACAAGACAGATGTGGAAGGAAGATTTTGTTTTATCAAAATCACTTTTTATAATAGCAATTGTCTTGTAATTTGACTAACTCTATACCGAGCAACGTATGGTCATGGTACTATAATCTAAATTAACAAATATAGAGTGAACCAAGCCAAGAGATAAGCTGTATCAGAGCCTACATTATACAGAAAGGGCACTGAGAGCGAGTGATATAGTACATATAAGAATGAAGCCAATCAATTTGTTTTCTACATAACAACCCACATTATTATCACCTAGGTATTGTGGCTCTTCAACAATAGTGGAGAACAAATATAATATCATCTACAAATTATAACATGCATGATAAAGAAAATATATGCCAAAAAAAACATTGTAAAGTTATTGAACAAATTTAAATTGAGTGAAAATTTGAAATGCATGTGATGAAATACAAAAGGGATAGGGGAGGCCATAAAGAGGGGGGAAACTTAAATGAAGCCTGAAAATGCATATGTAGCATGTATTTATAGGAATCATAATAAACCATGAATGGGTATAATTATACCCAAGTCACTCTCCCTTTCGAACAATGCTCATCATTTCAATGCTTTCTCCTATGCAATGGATTGTCAAAGTAAAGTTGCAGCTCAGCATGTAATAGAATGACTTGCATTCTCATTTCCTTTTGGTCCTTTAAAAGATTTTGACATCTAAGTGGAAATTCCTCACCTTTGAGAGGAAAGATGACAACGACAATTCCAATTAGATGTAAAATAAAACAATTAAAATAAATATTTGATCTTAAGATTTATGTTTCTTATCATTTGTGAACTTTTTATCCATTTAATAACAAGATTGGACCCTGGTCTAGTGGTTGAGACAAAGAGTGGTCGTGCAAACAATGCTACACACATGATAATATATGTCCTGAACACAGAGATGTTGAATTCAATAGTTTAGCCCCCTTCCCCTTCCCCACCACCAAAAATAATCCAAGGACTCAGAGCTCCTTGGCAATATAATAACCAAAAAAAATTTGTGATATCAAAAAAATAGATAAAACGAATGAATTGGTCACACTGTGGTTTGGAAACTGAGATGAGATGTAATGCTAAATGTTTGAGAGGTTTCCTCTGCATTCTAATAACCATTTTCATGCCTCCTCTACAAGTTGCTATGCAATACGAGGTTAAAGTAAAAAAAATGATGCTTTGCTTTACTTTGATTCTACATTAAATCATCTAGATTAAGTTACTGAATTCCACAAAATTCATATTGAAAAATGTGTTGTGGGACTCTTTTGTAGAGCAAGGAGTTCTGGATATGCTTGCTTCTGACAGCAATTGGAGATGTACCAGGAATCATATATTCCATATATATTACTGCCAACAAGAAAGATAATTCTAGTTCCCACAGGGGTGGTTGTTGTTAATTCTATGTGTGGGGTTGGCCAAGTGAGAGAAAGCATCTGATATCTCATTGAATTGGGTGATCCATTTTCTTTTGATAATTACTACTACTTAGATTTGATGTAAAGTTTATATTTTTTAATGGATACAATTGAATAACATAGGTATTGGTATCTCTGCAGTTGAACAGTTAATGACAACATGGCAACATTTTTTTAGAACTGACTTCATTAGATTTGCAATATAGAATGGCTCGTTGAATGCCAACATTTCTCAAATTTCAGAATGTCAAACATTTTTACTTGTCTAAAATGGCAAGATATGGCAAAGTTAATACATGTTAATGGTGAATTTTTTATCAATTAATGATTGTAGCTTAAAATCTTGTCTAAGTTTTGTGGGGAATGTAGTCTGAAAGAAAAAATAATCAGAATATGCCCCTTGTGACCAAGAAATAATCAGCAGACAATGTTTGCATATGTAGACAGAAGTTGTTACGTTGGGAAGGGTTTCAAAACATAGATAGATGTTGCTGCGCTATCTCACCAATGGTTTATTTGGCTGTGTCATTGGATTGCAACTCTGGACGCAAGAGAAGGCATGATAGATGGGAACCTTTGCTACATTTATTCAGTTTTTAGACATGTAATCAAAAGCAAATGTTTGTATATGTAGACAGATGTTGCTGCGCTGTGAAGGGTTTCAAAACATATGAGGTCACCAAATGTAACGACATAATTTATAGCCAGTTTTTGTTGCATCAGTCCCGTGTTAACGTGTGAGTGATTTGAGGGTATGAGTCATGAGCAGTATAATCCTTGTTTTAGTGTGTTTCTTTCACTAGTGTTTCATGTTTTGCATTTCCTTCACATGCTAATGTTTTGATGCTATAATTTTTAAAAGCTTCTCTACATGGCATTTTCATCTTCGTTTGGGAATCATACATCTGCAAACCTTCATACATAACTTTCTTCAACTGCTTTCAGGCAAACTTTGTGAAATTGTGGGAAATCGTAGTTGTGGTGATTTGGATAAGCGATCAGGTTTCTTAGCTGTAGGGTGTTAGGATTCAAGGGCTTTTGTGGTAAGATCTAAGGTGAATAGAAAAACCCCAAGGTCTTGTAGAAAGAGCATGTCTTCCATCAAAAAGAAATGAGTTCACCATGCACAAAAGGCCTATGTTCATCATAATCTACGAAAAACACTTTAGTGTATTAATATACTAAATTTGCACCCAAAAAAATTCACGGAAAAAGGGAAAAACAGAAAAATCAAGGGCTCGAATCTGACAAAAGTAATGAAAAAACAACATTTGCTAAGTAAAAAGAGAACAAATGAGAAACAAAAGCATGAGCATCACCTCATCCTCTGCATTGCTATGGTGCTTGTACATGACCCTCGAAAAGTGGTAGCGGTCAAGCAGGATTCAAATGTCTCTCCTCCTCAATAGCAAGCACCTCCTTGTGAAGCCTCTCGAGCTCGCAGCGAAGGGCTTTGTGAAACAAAAGAAACCCCAAAATGGGCTACAATTATCGGCGCCAGTAGCAGCTGTGCGTGTTGCGGATGAGGCGTGTTAATGCCGGTGCCAGTAGCAGTTGTGCGTGCTACAGATGAAGGCCTGTTAATGCTAGTGCCAGTAGCAACTGTGCGTGTTACGGACGAGGCCTGTTAATGCCGGCGCCAGTAGCAGCTGTGCGTGCTGCGGATGAAGGTCGTTAATGGAGTCACCATTTTTTCCATTCCATTTGCCACCATAATTGCGATGCAAATAGTGGCACCGGGAAAATCGCCCTTATCGCTCAAAATTTTTGAGCCAATTACATTTCACATAATTATTTTTGGATATTTGTTTTGTTAAATATTCTGCATATTGATTTTAATTATATAGAAATATATAGAAATATTTGTCAAATAAAAAATAAAATTGAATTCTTATTTGTTAAAATCAAAGTTATTAATAACTTGTTAAGCAACAGGGGTTGGCTATAGTTCCCTGGCAGGAACTAAAAATTCGGCCAAGGAAAACAATATTGTACGAGAGCATAAAGATATGGTTCATCGATGAAGCCACAAATGAAATGCAAGTTTCCTAAATGACATGTAAATAAATTGCAATTGAATGATATATAATCCAATCATCCAAGTACCCGTAACTTGCCAAATTTGTTGTTTTATTTGTTGGCGCCCCTGCAACACTCAATTTGAAACATTAGTGCATTCAAGAAAGGTAATAAAGTTATTAAATAAAAAATGGTAACAAATAAATTAATAATTTCTTTTATCAAAAAAAAAAAAATGTATAATGTTTATAGATTTCATTTTTCGGAAAGGGTATTATAACTTTTCCAATATTGCACTTCAAGAGGTCTTCAATCCTTCTTAAACCTAAATCTACAAAACACATAGAAGAGGGGAAAATTGTTTATTTTTCATGAATGGGGGTTTGCCTTGGTCAAACCCTATTTTGGTAATCAAACCTTGAAATAAAATAAAGTATGAAAGAGGGAATGAAGAATGAACAATGTTATGTTACCACTCAACAAACCCTTGTAGAAACCTTGGTAATGGAGAATCTTGGAAGGTCTACAACTTGCATGAAATGGTTGAATTGGATGTGGATCTTGATGCTTGATATAATGTTTTTAATGCTTGACTTGAATCTTGAAACCTACATCACAATGTTAGCTCCAAAAACATGCATGATGCAAGAAGACTTTGACATGATGATTAGATCTTGAATGATGCAATAAATCTCTGATATATTTACTCTTGAATGCTCTTAATCATCAATTTTAGCTCTTGTGAAGTCACATAAAAATTCTTGGTGAAACTTAGTGAAATAACCTTGTATTTATAGATATGTATCCTTAATTTCTTGAAATTCAAATATTACAAGCCGACATTGAAATATGGATTTGGGGACCTTAAAATACCACCAAAAACATATTTTAAATTTAGGTTCAAAGGCCCAGGGAGGACCCATTCGCCGAATGGGTCCTTATTCTTGGAACACACATTGCTCAAGGTAAAGTGTTATGTGTTGGAATTAATTATTGTTGGTTTTTCCCTTTAGAAAATGTAATTTATTAGACTTGTAATTATAAAATAGAGCTATTAAGGCATAATTAAGTCCAATTTAATTAAGAGGGCCCAAAAAAGTGTGAAAATGTAAAGGGAGATATTTTTCAACACTAAATTAAGGCATTATTAAGTCCATTTCAAATAGGAGGGCCCAAACAAGTGTGAAAATGTAAAGGGATACATTTTTCAACACTACAATACCTAGAAATACCATACAAATATGTACGGTACAAAAATGTTGCAAAATTAATTAGTAGAGGGCCAAATAACCTCCTTCCCGTTTCTTCGTTTTGGTTGAAAATCTAGTTTTGGCCTAGTTTTGTTGCCTGTTTGGCCTATTTTCAAGTTTCATGGTCATTTTTTGTAGGGTTTCAAAAGTTTGTTTCCCTTGGTTTTGGCCCATATTGGCCTTAGAGAATTTTTGGTGTGTAGTAAAATCTTTGAGAAGATTTTTTTTGGAGGGCTTTGTTTCGTTGTAGATAGATAAGAAAAATAACTTCTTATCACTATTTTTGTAACAACTACATTATTGGTTTCTTTTAAATAGGTTTCAACCTGAATTTATCACAATTCTCTAGAGTCATAGGCATGCCCATCATCAAATTTTCTTATCACTCGAGTTTCATTTGTTTAGAGGGCGACAATATCTATGGGTGGCTCTTTGTATTGGATGGGATCCATAGGCCGAGCCTCTAAGCCACAACTCTTCTAAGGGAAACCTCCATGCAAATTAATTTAATCTCCAAGATTGGCCATCTCCTACTTCAACTCTTTGATGGCTTCATCCACTTTATTTTTCAGAAAGGCCTAATTTTTTTACCAGTTTGAAGGGTGATGTGAATTGTAAAGACTTTATCTTGACACTAGAGGCATGCATCTTCCCACACCTCATCTACACTTAACTTTGCAGGTCATGTAAATTATATAGTCTTCAATATAGAGTCAATCAAAATATTGTATCTTAGATAATCCTTGGCCTATCTTGTTCAATGCTTGTGAATACATCATAGTCCACCCCCTCCACACTATTCTAGATTGCATCTTAAGCACAGATTGACCCTTGTAGCTTTCTCAGGTCTTTCTGGTCCCTAGTTTGGATTATGTGAGGTCTTTGCAATGTCCTACTCAATGCATAGTCAACCCTTCCATGTGGGCTCCATCAACCAAGATCTCATGTACAACCAACAAACAAGACAATGGTGACATGTACACCATCTCCAATGAATCCATTTGTGGCCTATTTTCCACAAATGGTATTCCCTCATAGATCAACTGAGGAACTTGTCAACCTCAAGTGAAAACTTAGGAGGTTTATGACATTTATAGTAACAAAACTATTAAGCATAATATTTTATTTTTTCTAATAGTTAACCACTAGAGATTAGTTAACCATTGAGATGTGGTTAGTAGACTATTTACCTTTTATGCCATGGTTAGTTAATTGCTAGCTCTCACTATCATAGCTACCATTCCTTATTACTATAAGCAATTAACATTTAGTTTCATAGTTAGAATTTTATATCACAATAATTGTTCAAATTTAATATTAACCTTTTATGCTACATAAGTTGTTAACCATTAAAGCGGGTAAACCCACAATAGTGGGTTACAATTTTTCGAACGAAGAAAAATTAGAAATGCTCATCAAAAAATTTAAAATGGTTTACCCCTTCTAATGAAGGGGGTTCGAATGAACCACCCCCCTTCTAATGAACCCCCCCTTCTAATGAACCCTCCCCCCTTCTAATGAACCCCATTTTGCACCATATAAGGTGTTCAAATGAACCCCCTTCATTAGAAGGGGGTTCTAATGAACCCCCTTCATTAGAAGGGGGTTCTAATGAACCCCCTTTTTTCACCTTCCCCTCCACCATTTCAAAATTTATGCATTTTTTTGACTATCAAGCTTGGGAAGGAGGTGAAAATGGAGTCAACTTGATAAACCAAGTTGGATGATTGTAGAGATTGAAACGTGCTTTCCAACAACTATAAATTTAATATATTTTGTTTTTATATTATATTTTTTTTTAGTTTTACTGAACATAGGTTTTTCACTGAACATCAAGTTTAGTGAAAAATCATTGTGGAAAAATATTAAATTTGAGATTTTTTTTTTTTGAAAAATATATACGCCCTAGGTATTGGTGTCCTCGTTCTAACAAAAAAATAAAATAATAATTTCAATACATACCAAAAAAGTTATGCGTGCCGAAGTGCACCTATGTCTAAATTGTAAATGTTTTGACTTCAAAACTTGATTAAAAAAAATAAATTCAACAAAATGTTATGAAACAAAATGAAACCAATAGATACGAGTGTTAGTAACCTAAATTAAAAAGAATCAAAATTTTATCCTTTGTAGAAAAAAAGTTATGCGTGTCGAAGTACACATCACTTTTAAAAAATGTTGTTTACTATTAAAAAATAGTTATCAAAGGAGATGCAAAAAAAAAAAAATTAATTCCAATTTTTTTTAAAAAAATATATTTAAAATCTACAAAAAAAATCTCACAAATCACTAGTTTACATCATTTTCAAATTCCTAATAGTTTACCTACTATAGGTGTCAGAAAGTGAAGTTTTTTTTGAAAATGTTGATTTCAGTGTCAAGTTTGGCCAAAAAGTGTAACCCATTATTGTGGGATGACCCAAGCTTGTAAAGGGGGAAGTTTTATTTTTACAATATCTTGCATACCCAGAGTCATTTTTTTACATTCAAATAGATGATGAAAATATCTTTCTGTCACAAATACTGTGGTGAAGTCAGATTTTCAAATTTACGTTGTTTTAAACTATTTTTTGGCCTTCAAAGTTAGCTTTTGTATGCAAACTTTGATGGGGAATAAATTTCACCTCATTTATCAAAATTTAGCAAATTTTTTGGCACATATCAAAATTTTACAAGGAATTCAATTTTACATGTAATTTGAAGATTTGGATAACCCATTTTACAAAAAAATGTAAAAATCACCATGCATTATAAATGGTTGATTTAGGCATCAAATCTTAACAAAATTATAAATTATCTTAAACATCTTTCTAGGGGAACTCTTTTTCAACAATCGTCATTTGGGGGGGGGGGACTTGTATTTTCTTCATTGATTTTTATCATAGTTAGAACATGTCTAAAAATTATAAAATCAAATGTACATATTGTGGGAACAATCAGCATGGGATGAATTATGTCCTCATGTATCACATCATCTCCTTCAAATATTATTTAAGATCAATTTGTGTCCATCACTTGATGCTACATCTTTAAATCCCTAGTTGACATCGTCATGGCTTCCAGTGATTCTATTCACTAGAAAATTGATATTAATTTTCTAAATCCCTCACATTGGGATGCATTTCTACTAGACATAATATTTTTTTGTAGAATCCCACATTGTAGATTTGGAAGACACTATTGAAGATATTTGTCTTCTATTTGATGGCAGTCACATGAACACTATTGTCACTCCATGCACATCTTTGGATCTTGCTCTTTTCTTGTCTACATCAACTTTTATACATTTGATATATTCTTGATATATTTATGAGTTCACATATCTGACTCAATCATAATCCATTTTGACATCCTCTATAGCACTATCGGATTCTCATTAGTCCAATTGTCGCCATACATCCATGGTTCATATACTTGAATCATTTATGGTACTTGAATAATCTTATCAACATTTTTCATAGTTCAACATTGACTTGGAGATATTCGAGCCTTATTCAAAGAGATCACCATGGGCATCATCATTATCTATGGATCATGTTCAGAATTAAGAGACATTCATCTTACTTCCTATATTCTTATCTATAATGGAAAGTTGAATCTTGCACACATTTGCGGTGTTTTTTATTCCCAAGGGGAGAAAATTTTTCTCAACATTCATGGGTCATCTTCAACATCCAATATTAAGAATCTAATAGTACTAAATCTATGATTTTGAGGGGAGGATACATGGGTTCTCTTCTCATTTCAGTTTTGGGAGGGAGCATTGACTCACATGGAGTTCTTTCCTTCATATTTTTTAGGGGTTCATATAGACCTCTCCTTTCTCTCATATGGGAGGAAAATTCTTTATAATTTGTGTTAGAAGTAGTCCTTGGAGAGTCATGATGAGTCCTCCTTCTACCTTCTACCTTCTCTTATTCACTTGTATATTTTCAATATATCATTTTTCTTTTGGAGAGGGTTTTTATTTCCCATTGGGTTTTTCTCCTTTACTCCGTTTATGAGAAATTTATACATGGGTACCTAACATGGTATAATAGTTAGGAACCATCATCAAATTTGTATATTTTACTCTATAATTTTCAATTAAGGGGGGTTTTAGTGTAAATAGGATAATTTAATATCTAGTTAGTATATCACCATTTATAGGTTGACCTATTCACATTAGTTAAATATCCACTTAGATACTTTTAGCTTTTTGTCTCACTTCATGTGTTTTAGACACATACACTCACCTCTTGCGACACTTATTTCATGCACACCTTATGCATGCTCAAACACTTTTCATATTAACATACATGTGTTGCACCTTTGTAGGGGTAGTCAGTTGTACAATCTTATCTTCTTACCTCATCTACCTTGCCTATATATGCAAGGATATCATTGTACATTTACACACTCTTCATAATATTGATAGATATGATTTTGTGCTCATTTGTTCACTAGAGTAAGGGTATCTTGATTCTATTTTCAAATCTTGTCTTCTCCAAAAAAAAAAATCGTTGGGGACTTGTAGGATCTTGGAGGAGCTTGGAAGGATGTACAAGTATGCACGTTTTCTACTCATCTTCTATATTTTTAGTATTGCTATATGACATAAAATGTCTAATTCAAGATATTTGAGTCCTCTTTATAATTTTAATAATTCTAGCGGAACTTCCTTAGTGAATATATTATAAATCACCCACATAAGTGGTGTTGATGTGATCATACGTCATTTTACATACTTTTCTTCCTTATTGCCATGTTGAATAAAATAAACTTAGATAACATTTGGATTTGGGTAAATAAAATAAATGTGATGTGATATAAAAATATCAATTTGATATCTTGGATTGTAAGATTTATTTTTCCTATTCTTGAGTTGTGTGTGGGAACTACCTCAATGAGGTGTTTTTTAGGTTCTTTTTCTAGTTGTCAAGGGTGAGTGGGAGGTGTTCGAAACATTCATCATTATGTACCTGATTCTCTTGGGCTTATTTTTGGATCCCTTTGTAGAACTTCCAACCATTGTGAAGTGTCTCCTTCATTTGTTGTGGGTTAGGTATCATGTGTGGTTGTTTTCCTTGGTCTCCTAGTTATTATTGGTCATTTCAAAGTTTGTGTGTGTTGTATTTGTTTTTTAAATTTTGGTCATTTTAATGGGTATGAGACATAGAGATGATTGTTCATTTAATATTTGGCTAGGAATAAAACATAGGAGTAGGAATACAACACAAAATAGGACTAGAATGTAATTTATAGACTAACATATTTACAATACTCCAATGCATTTTTAAGACTCTAGTACATTTTTAGGACACCTATGGATTCATGCTAGTGTCCTCTTAGTGTGTCGATGTTCTTCTAGCATGTTGTACTCCCCCATTCATCAAAAAACCAAGTATTTCTAGGCATTTCTTAAGGAAACTTTGTATACACAACTTATTTTATAGGCCTTGTGATTCTTCCCATGTAAAATATTGGTTGGTATGTGTTCTTTGATCATAATTTATTTCATATTTTGTATTAGGAAACCTGCCCTTACTCGAATGCAATTCATAATCATCTTTATTGGTGGAGCTTGTACCTCTTAGTAGTGAAATTTTTTTATGAATGTTTCCCCTTATGTGTTTGGGTTGTTTGGAGTGTTAATGAAGTGAATTGGAGATATTTTTCACCCTCATCCTATTCCTTGTTCAATAATTTGGTAGTCGTTCTAACTACTAGATGTATGAAACCTCCTAGTTATCCCACTACTTGGGTATGCTTTCCTTGGAATTGTGATTATCATCAGGGGTGTTAAGGTTTATATTTTAGGTAGATGAATCCCTCATCATATTCTTGTGTTTTGTGTGTGAGAGAAAAAAATCATGGATATATCCAATTGTTGTTGTGGTGTAGTTCCACTCTCTTGTAGGTTCATCATAGTTTCTTTTTCATATGATGATTAGTTTTCCACTTGTGTTTCATTTCTTAGAGAAATGATGATGTTGTATTGTGTGCTCATGTTGTGGGTTTTGACACAAAACTTGTGTGCATGTTGGAATTTTTTGCAACATGTCATTCTTGTGTGGTTTTTTCAACATAAATTATTTTCATGGATAATTATCCTAGGTGCATGGCTTGGGGAATTATATCACACCAACAAGAAAACAGAAGAGAAAAGGGTGGTAGTAGAAGAAATCAAGGAAGAGTTGGATTAGAGTGCCTTCAAAGGTAAAGATAGAATGAAAATTTCTTGTGAACAAGTATTTTTTGAACAAATATATAGAATATGAGCTTATACATGACACATTATAAGAAGATGCTACTAATGTGATAACCATGAAGGAGATGATAGATTCTAATCTTGCTTCAATATAATTGTAGGTGAAGCTAAGTATGTGACATATGAATAAAAAGGAGATCAATGAGTAAGAGAGGGAATTATTTATGTAATAATGTCATTTTTAGATAGCCATCATATGGTAGAAAGTTATGATAATAATATATAGGGAGCATCTAATTTTAATGACATGAAGGATTTGGTGGAGGTAGTGAACTAGACTACACATGATGCTAAGGGAGTATTGAAGGAAAAATTATGTTGTAGCAACAACAATAAAACATGACATGGATTTAGAAAACCACACATATGAAAGTGAGAAAGAGGAGATGAGTGTGTAGATTTTTATGCACCATAATCTATGTGAAGGCCCTTATATTTGAGAACTATAAAATAACTATATAAAAGAGGAGTGATGGGAAAAATGTGCATCAAGATGAAAGTTGGTCTACAAGTGGGAGGAAGGGCACACATCTCTAGGGACCTCATGATGGTCGTATTCCATCATTGGGTTTGATTTCTTCCTCGTGTCACCCTCCTTTTGCCTTGGTATTTTCAACGTTAATAGTTTTGAGTGCATCATTATCATGTATGATAAACATTGTGGATCATTTCCATGGTTGTTTTTCCCTGGCTCTCTTATGTGGGTCGAGGGCTAGGGCATCATTTTCTAACCTCTATGTCTCCCTACGGATCTGTCGTTGTGTTTGTGTAGTGTGTTGAATGTATGCCAAACATAATGGGTGATTTGGGCAGTCATGGGGAAGAACCCCTTGGTGTTGTACTGGATGAAAATCTTAAGAAACCTGTGGTGGAAGACGTGAGTGGCAAGCCACGTTCCTTCAAAGACATTGTTGCAGGAGATAGCAAGACGATGATTCTGAGAGAAGCATATTTCATTAACGTGGAGGATGGATCCATCTATGAAGAAGTGCAACCCGGAGGAGAAGGTAAGCAACCCTCCAAGTTCCTCAAAAAATCTCTTCTAATTCCTAATGATGACATGGTTGTGGCAATGAATAGTGAAGAATGTAACTATAGAAATATTGCCATTTTTTTCTCTACTCTTGAGGTAAGTAAAACCTCGCCAAGAATTTTTTTTGATCAATAGCTAAGCAATGTGTGGAAAAAAAAAGGGATTCAACAAATTTTTTGTCGAATGATACAGAAAGGTCTATTTATAATGTTATTTCAAACAAAGGAAATGTAAGTTAATGTTGTTAAGAAAGATTTTTGGTCTGTGGGTAGCATAATATTTAGGGATATCTAATGGTCCATGAATTTTCTCTATGATGAGGTGGAAACTTTGGCCTACCCATGGTGGATTACCCTAAAAAACCTCCCCCTCCTTCTGTGGTTGTTCATCCCTCGTATTGTCGCCCAGTTTGGAAGGGTCCTAAAAATTGAAGAAACCAGAGCCCCCCTCCCACACATGGATGCAATGGTCCTTGTTTCCATTTCACTGGGGGTGGATATTCCAGAGGAAGTAGAAGTAGAAGCCGAAATTGCCATTATGGCCTACAAAATAGAGCTCCTTGGGGGAATCAATGCATGTTTCCTTTGTAAAAAAGAGGGACACTTGAGGAAGAATTATCCAATCTTATAAAGCCACAGGAAAGGAAAAAGGAATAATGGCAGGAAGGGTTCGCTGCTAACCCTAGTTATTTGCATCCCCCGTGTTAGTTTTCAACAATGAGATTTGAAGGGGAAATGATGCCCCCATTTCAAATGCAACAGTTGACGAGATACTCAATGAGGCCAAAGAAAGTATCGGTGATAGGAGTGAGGTTTCCCTGCCCATGAGTGACAAATGATTTGATAATTCTAACCTTGACCTTTCCCTTGAGGAAGAAACCCTAGTATTGGGAAAATGAAATCTCTTCAATGACATTTCTGATAAGGAAGCACCCATGGAACTTGTGCTAGAACCAACTATTGTGACCATGGCTAAAAAGGTTGTTTCTAAAACCATATTCCAAGAGAATGGGTTGGGAGCACCCAAGGAAATCACCCCCATTAATCCCAACCAAAAAAATAATGCTCAAGAACTTGTTAGGGATAGAATTAAAAAGAGTATTGAAGATAATAAAAAAATTAAGAATAGAATTGGGGCCTTGTTGAAGGATGGATGCATGGTAGAAAATGCATCTATGAAAAGCATCACCCCCTCTAGGTCGAGCCATACCAGTAATAAGGAAACTAATTTCAATGTAGATGACAAGATTAACCTGCCAAATAAAAATGCTAACTCCAAGGAACATGTTTCCCCCGGAGTGTCTTGTATTGCAAATATTGAAGGTGAAAATAAAGTTAGTCCCTCAGCCACAATCTAGGAATCTCGAGGGGAGGATATTAACCTAGATATTACCCTCAAGGAAGCTGATTTAGAATAGTTAAAGCATATTATTAGTAAATTTGGGAACCCTACAGGTGATAAGGGGAGTGTAGGAAAATAGGAGGCCGACATAGGGGTAGATACCCAAGGGAAGACAACTCATAAATACGACACTGAAAAATTATATTGTGCCAAATAAATGTTGGATCAAAAAAGAAGGGGAAGGAGATGAAATATAAAAGAAGAGTCCATCCCATATCTTCGGGGCAATGCTAAAAAGATAGAACTACCTAAATTCCAAAGAAATCTAACAACTTATGATGCCCCCCCTAATCTTGTAGAACAACTAAATTACTGTTGGAATTTTAATCTTAACCAAAATTATTAGAATAGGGTCTTCTCAGAGATATGGTACAATGTATTGGAACCCAAGAAATCAGGTTTTAAATGGATGTTCATCCTACAAAAAATTCCTAACTTTGATCCGAAAGGCAGTACCAACATATGTGAAATTTGTAAGCAAACTGAAAGCTTCTCTCATTTATTTTTTGATTTCTTTTTTGCTAAGGAGGTTTGGAACCTTTTTCTAATTGATGGTGATGCAAAGGAAAAAAGAAAAAAGGAAATTATTCTTTGAAAATTGTAGGGTTAGGAAAAGGAAATAATATGTATTGGTTATTGCTAACAACTGAAATATTGTGGTTTCTATGGAATGCTAGTAATTATGAAAAGTACTAGGGCACTAGGAGGGAGCTTACTAAGTCTAATAAAATACTCACTTTGTTCAATGTTTTCCTGCAAGTCTCCTTGATGGTGGAGGTCACCAAAGCCAAATACTAGAGGTTGATGGAGAAAGGGAAAGCATAAATCACCAAAGAGAAAGTAATAAGTGCAAATCAGTGACTATATCTAAAGCCAAATCTGAAGAAGCTCATTGGGAACGATCCTAGAAAAAACAAGAATAAGCACAAGGATGGAACCAAAGAAAAAGAGGACTAAAAGATGGTGCCAAAAGAAACAGTTTTTGGCTTACTAACATCAAGCATATAGAAACAACAATCTCGTAGAAGCAAGAAGCATTATGTTAAATAATTAACCCTTTTTGTAAACCAATTTTTTAACAAGATAGATACACTAGGAGTTAAATGTATTCGGCCCTGCGAGGCCACTCATGAATAGGGGTCCCCATGACTGATTTTTGAATATGTTTGCATTGTAATTTTTTGTTTACAATCATGAATATATAAAAAAATGTGCATCAAGATGGGACTATTGGCATGCAAGATGCAAAAGAGGATTTATTGAAGAATTAGTGAGTGGGAAGAAGAGAAATTTTTTGTAGAGGTGGAAAAATAATGGTGGGTCATATCCCACATGAGGAAAGGGATATATATATATATATAGAGAGAGAGAGGCTTATATATGGTGGAGAAAGACCTATCAATTGGGGATGAAAGTGAATGGCTTGACGAATATTTTGGAGAGGTGAAAGAAGATATATATTTTGATGTACCTAAAATTAGTAATTAAGCAAGTTACATATTGTGCATATTTTAGAAGGGTGGTTCTACCACTTAGCTCTACATTGTGAGAACTATGCTCATCGAATTCTTTCTTGACATGTATAAAGCAAGAACATCTTGGTCCATGAACAATTGGCATCACCAAAAGTAGAATATAAAGGTTTGATAAGAGAATGTCGGTCTTGTGTGAGAGATTTTTGAATAAATGACACATTTGGATTAATCAAAAGGTCTTAGATCTCATTCTAATTGAAATTAGCAGCAAAAAATCCATGTTGACACATAATATTTCTTATTTGTTGCATAAATATTTTAGTGCATGCACAACATTTATTAGAGTCTACACAATAGCTCCAAGTTGCTACCAAAAATATTATATAGTTGCACAATTTCTTCTTGATGTTGTGTAAGTTCTTTTGGTTGTAGTGTAACATACTAGTTGCTACACAACCATTCCTACTTGTTATGAAACTGCTCCTAGTGATTGCATGATTGGTCTCAATTATTGTGCACTATTATCAATTACTATGTATTTTTTCTTGATTTTAGTTATGCATTTAAATTTTTTTCAAACACTTGGCATGTGAAATGCTTAAGCCATTTTAGAAAAAATAAAGTAGATCAAATTCACATATTTTATTTGAGATGACATGTCAAGATTCACCTAGAGTCAAATGGAAGTTTGAAACTTGAGAAATATATTTAACAATGACCTTAGCATGATTAAGAATCATTAACCAATAATTTATGAGGATTCTTAGGGCCACAAAGATGGAGAAAAATGGTTAAAAGGAACAAAATTATAGATGTAGAAACATAAGTAGGTTTGTGCAAAAACATTCCCTAAAATGTGATATATGTCCAAGAAAGGAAACAAATGATAGTGATAGGAATATGGACAAAAAATAGTTCATTCTATGGCCTATATCTTTCCCAAACTCATGGGAGGAACAAAATATTTGATAAAAAAGAGGCAGGGAAAATCTTGGTCATTATTATGGTGATTCAAAAAATAAAAATCATCAATTTTCTTATAGAATACATTTATAATTTGTTAGTCTCCTAATTTTTCATTTTATACTTATAGTGTCACCTCAAGTCCCTTTTGTTGGCTCATCATAGATTATTGATAAAAAATATTCTACATGGACTATCTAGGTTAAATCTTATTTAATGTTATTTTATTCACCAATATGAATCTTCATGTTGTGCCTTTATGTTGAAAATTCTACATTTGTGGGGTTTTTTCTCATTTTTTTGTATTATTGAGAATTTTTATGCATGTTTCTTGCAAAATGCACTTCGACCTTTGCCTCCCACTTACCTACTTCCTTTATGTCTTTGTAAAATTTCAAATTTCTCATGCACATTTTGTAATTTTGCATTCTTGTTTCCTAGTTCTACACCCCTAATTTCTACTTTCTTCATTTTCTAGGGAGTTCCATACCTTAGGATCACTCTTGCAGCCTTGAATCCATTCTTCCAAGTTCTAATTCCCTACAATCCAGTTTTTGGTCTTCTACCCCCCTTCCTTATTTGTGTACTTTTAAACCTTATGCAGATGTTTGCAACTCTAGAAAACTCGATTCCTAGTCCCACAGTTCCACCACCTCCATTCCTTGTAGAAATTTGATTTTTTCAACTATCTTTGTAATTCTCACAAATTTCTTCCCATATTTTACTTTTTGCCAATTTTTACCTCTTGTGAACTTTTTAATCCTTTCTACAAATTTTTGTCATGCTTCTCAACTTTGATTCCTTGCATCTTCATCATTTCACCATACATTTATCCTATATACTTTCAACCTCCTCACTTAAATTGGAAAGTGCACACCAAACAATAATCCTAGCCATTTCACTATTACAAGCTTTCCCACTTCCCATGCACATTTTTCAAACCTTCTTGTTCCACCTCAAAACTTTACTATTTGAACAATGATGTCTATCTACTCCCTTGCACATCTTGGCATGCTATTAATTCCTTTAAGTAATTGTGATGGATATTTTTAAATTTCCAAATCATGCCAAAGTACTATTTGATGCAGACAAGGGAAGAAACAACAATTCTCAACCACTATGGGTTTCAATTCCACAAACCTCTTCAAACTTCATAAGAAAATACAAGGAAAGACAAGTGGTACATGAAAGAAGGAACAAGGAAGCTTTTTCCTCACTTATGACCTCAATAAGATTGTGAGACAAATTCTCTCTAAGAAGCGGCATGTGATCCATTAAGAATCAAGAAAAAAACTTACAATATGAATCCCTTTTAGTGGTAGTGTGAAATCACTACTTTCTAACAATAGATAATTTCTAAGTTGCTATGTTGATTTCATGACCACCTGATGCTTTTGTAACCACCAACCATATAAAAGTGGCAGTTTTTTCTTGATGCCAACAAATAGGATTTGAAGTGAACAATTTGACATTTCTTCTTTTAGTTTCACTTTTAGGAACTTCTAGTGCATGAAGAAATTCCAGTACTTTTTAATGAACAAAAGGGAGTTAGATTGCATCATGGGCGGTATAATTGAGTGTTTTGGAACATTGATGAGAAGAACTCTAATTTTATTTCGTGTCATAGACTTATCAATGTGAATGTAAAGTGACACAAGAGGAAAATTTGGTGTAGGGCACCTAGGTCTTTATGTAAAAAGGGGTCAAGAGTTGGTATTTTGTGTTGGTTAAGTCATTTTTGCTTGTAATAAGGTCTTTTAAGACCATGTCTTATGTTTTGTGTCTGTTTGAGTCATTTGGGGTTAGTTTTGTAAAAAAATGTCAATGTTGCAAAGTTACAAAAGTTGCACAAACAACTTTTGCATTTTTGTGTCTAAAGGGAAGATGAATTGTTGGTATTTGAAAAATAGTTGGGGAATGGTTGAATTTTGTTGGAAAATGTTAAATAGGCCTTGTTGAGGTTGGGACAGGTTTTTGTTGTTGAATTTTGGAGATTGAGCAATAAGAGACTCTATTTTTCTACGTTTTCAAGTTGTTCTTTGTTGCTACACAAATTAGTACAACTTTGTACGACCTGGGAATGATCTAAAACTAATTGGAATTGATAATGTATTGAATCTACTAACAGTTGCATTTGATTTCATGTGTTTTCATTAAGTTTGGAGTGAATTAGAACAAATTTACCATAACTAGCCTGAAACCCTAGGTAGGGTGAGCTTCGATTGGAAACATAGATTTCTTTCCATTCCACCAATGAAGAGGCCTCAAGCTTGGTGGAATGGATGTAGATAGGGTGTATTTTGATTTCTCAATGTTGCAGGAGCAGGAGATGGAGTTGGGTGCAAGTTTAGTTGTTGCCCTAGCCTAATATCATCATGTATTAGGCCTAAGAGTTCAATAGACTTAGGGTTTCGTGGAAAAGCCATTTGGAAATTGTTCTAGTTGCTAGGAGTTGGTTATTTAGACCCCATATGACATGTTAAATCCTCAGAGAGAAGATTTAAAGCCTGGAGTTAAGAAAACCCTGCTGCTACCTAACCAAGTCAAAGAATCAGGCCTAATTGAAGCGAGAGCAATCCAAAGTTGAGGGCTTCATTACAAAGTGATCCCATCTACAAATTGGATATGTTGTCAAATGGAATAAAGGGTATTTATAAATGTGTTCATATTTTGGGTAACATGTATCTTCCTTGAGAGTTATGTTGTAAAACCCCCTATTTGAAGGACTACTAGAGAGATTGAAGGATTGTGAGGAAAACCCACCAAGTTATGTTCTAGGATTGCAAAGATTGATTGATTAAGGTTATGTTGAAGTTATCCACCCTGATCTACATCAAAATTGCATTACATGCCAATTTATAATTCATCAAATATGTCTAGCTTTTAATAATGATTCAAAGGGTAGTTGTAGAATTGCCACCACCGAGCTAATTTTTTTCCTTTGGAAGTTTTCAAGGATAAAATGTGTTCACTTCTCTTTCATAGCATTATTTCCTTCTTGATTTTCATTTATTTTAAATATAATTAGCACAATCTATTAATTCATTGATTCATAATTTCTATATGCACATTTTGATGAGATTAAACATGAAAAGCACACATAACTACATAAATTCATTATTTTGTTTCCTTCAGAAAACAAGTCTAACTTGAGGGGAAGATGATTTGATAATCCATACTCTTCTTCAACTTTAAAATGATGCAACCAACGCATGTAGAATTTTAGTGGCATGCCAAAAACTCCAAGAGAGATCCACAATTTTATATATAGCTTGAAATTTTTTAGCTACTAGGAATTGACTTGAAAGACTCAAGTTTTGAAGTGCTAAATGATAAGTGATTAGAAATATGAGAGTTGATTTTTTCAAGTGGAAGTGTGAAGTAATCAAATGGAAAATAATCCAATTTCAATTGCAAGATTCTACTCTTGAGAAGGATGGGAATCCAGTCACTCAAAATAGAAGTGACAAGTGATGAGAGCTATGCATGTCTAATTCTTTCAAAGTTCTAGTGAGGGATGGTTTTCCATATTTTCATGTGTAAGTGACAACTAACAATTGTCTATAGAGGGTTGTTGTGATTTGATCTAATTGAACAAATTTAATAGTAGCACACACTTCTTAGTAATGGAGACATGCTATTGCTTACTCCATGTTAAGAATAAGGCAAGGGGTGTAGAGAAAGGAGGCCATATTAGTGTATGATAATATCATTTTAATCTTGACTTGTCAATGTTAGTCTAATCCATGAATGTGTTTCCCTTGAGTTATTAACATGTGATGGCCCTTGGAAGATGTGCACATTAACTTAGTATGCTTAAGAATATAAAGAATCATGACTTATATTTCTCCAAAATATAACTGTAACCCATTATTAGTGACATGTGATAAGAATTACAACAAAAATAACACCAAGCCAAGATGACCACATAATACAAGGGTTGTCCCAGAAACACAATGGGATTTCCAAACCCTTTTCAATGTTGGATATTCTATTACGGATCTTGATAAAATAGCTTGGCACTTTGCCTAACTTTTCTTACTTATATTAAGCATTTATGTTGTCTTCATATTTGATACAAATGCCATTATATGTTGCACACTCTATGATGTAGTGTTATTCTTTCTCCACCAACCCCTTGTTGTTAGACATGTAATTATTTTCCACTCTTCCTTTGATAATGTCTATTTGTTGATCTCACATTGAAGTTGATGTGATCTAGTCCTCAATTAGTTAATTAATATATTTGCTTTCCCCTTAATTTTAGCTCCTATATAGGATTTTTTTGCATGCTCTTGCATGGGATTAAACTCATTGATGCAATATGCTTTTTTTGATCAATTCACTCTATCTTCATGACAGTTCTAAATTTTTCTCACATACTCTTTTTATTTCCTCATTAGTATTTGGGTAGTCTTATTGATTAAGGACTACTCATTCAATTGTTATTCCTACCCTAATGGGAGGTATATACATGTGAAAGTTTAAAACTGTGTCGCGCTTTGGGCTAACAAAATGGTTTTGAGTGAAATAGTGTTTGGGTGAAATTGCTTCACTTGAGTTCATTTGACACCTACATGGCACAAAGAGTTTCAAGCATAACTCTTTCACCCAAAACTATTAATTTGATATATTTGGATACAAAAATTCAAATGAGCTTCAATTCATATTTTAAAGTTTTGACTAAAATATTTTTGAATGAAAAGAGTTTTGGCCAAAACTCTGTTGCCCAAAACTATCAATGTGATAACTCATATGATAGATTAATAAATTTTTTTGCAGTAAATTCAAGGAAAATTTATTTTCCACTCCATATTTCTCCAAGTGTATTTTCATAAAAATCTAAAACTACCTTTTCATAGAGCTCAAAGTTTACATTTTTTTGATATTTTAATTAACTTTATTGTGATTTATTTTATTTATTATAAATAGGTTATTATAAATAGTTTTAGGCGAAATAGTTTCACTTGAAAACATGTGGCATATAGTTTCTGGTGAAACCATTTTGCTCGAAATTATAAAATAATTTTAATAATTTTTTTCATTGGAAATTTTAATTGTGTAAGGTTTTCAGCGAAACCCTTTGAGTTGAAACCCTTTTGACTAAAGTTGTCTATGTGGTTGCCTATGTGACAACTTAACCCCTCTTTTGGGGAAAATTAAAAAATACTTCAACTTCAACTTTGAATTTTTCCAACTAAAGATAATTTTCTAAAAATTTAAAATACTTTTTGTAAAGCTTAAAGTTTAGAATCCAAAAATATACATTTTTGATATTTTGATTAATTTTATTATGAATTTTTAAAATTTACTGTAATTTTTTATAATCAAAGATGAGGCTAATTGTAAATTAAAAAAATATTAAAACATATTCAAGAATTTTGGAAAATATATAGTATAGTAGAGAAGAGAATCCTCTTAAAAAATGTATAATTTATTTTTTGGAAATGATAAAAAAATTTAGACAAAAGTTGATGTCCCATGAATACTTATGATGTTTTGGTGAAATAACTTTAAAACACTATTATTAAAAATAAATAAAAAATCATCGTTTTTTTTTCCATGCACTATATGTTGAAGTTAACTATTTGGAAGATTTTTTTTAGGAAAAACAGTATCCCATCAACCTCACTTTTTTATGATTTTTTTAGTAATTCAAATTATGCTTTTGAATTTATAAAAAAAAATATCAAATCATTTAAAAAAATATACAAACATAAACTTCATCAAGAGTTTTACATTTCATTAGTTTATATTATTTATCAACAATTAAAATTATTCTCATAAATGTATAAATAATTATGTCCTTGATTAATTTTTTTTAAAATATACAAATTTATAAACATAAACTACATGTAAAAGCACAAATTTGTGTCATACTTTTGACCAACTAAATAATTTTGAGTGAATCTGTTTCAATCTAAATAGTTTTAGATGAAATAGTTTCATGTGAAAACATGTGGCATATACATGGTGCATATAGTTTCTGATGAAACCCTTTCACCCGAAATTATAAAATATTTTTTCATTGAAAATTTTGATTGCGATTAAATTTGTGTAAGGTTGTAGGCAAAACCCTTTCAGTTGAAACCCTTTCGACTGAAGTTGTCTACATAGTTGCCTATGTGGCAACTTTACCCCTCTTTTCCAAGGCAAATTCAAAAATACTTCAACTTCAACTTTGAATTTTTCCAACTAGAGATAATTTCATAAAAATCTAAAAATATTTTTTTGTAGAGCTTAGAGTCTAGAATCCAAAAATATACATTTTTGATAATTTGATTAGCTTTATTATGATTTTTAAAATAACCTGTATGTTTTTATAATCAAACACGAGGCTAATTATAAATTAAAATAAAAAAATATTAAAGCATATTCAAGGATTTTATTAAATATATAGTGCAATAGAGGAGAGAATCCTTTTCAAAAAGTTATAATTTATTTAAAAAAAAAAAGACAAAAATTGATGTCCCATGAAAACTATGATGTTTTGGTGAAGTTTAACTTTAAAAGACTATTAAAAAAAAATCAAATTTTTTCATGCACTAGATATTTAATTTAACTATTTGGAGGAATATTTTAGGAAAAACAAATTGTTTATTTTTTTTGTGACATCCCATCAACCTCACTTTTTAATGAATTTTTTAGTAATTCAAATTCTGCCCTTGAACTAGAGATTTTTGAATGGTTACAATGGCTCCTGCAAAGGATTTCGTTGCTTCCAATAGATCCTTTGCAACGGATCCCTACAACTCCTCTCACTGGCAGGCTTGTCCATCACCCAAAAAGGACATCCCAGTCTCTGCTTGCCCTTTAGGAATTCACTCTGCTGCATGTTTGGATGACTTGTCTGGCAATTTGCAGCCTCCTGCAACAACTCCTTTCAAAGGTTTGTGCATAGTAGCTCCCAAAAAGAGATCTCACCATTCAGTTTCATTCAACGTGCATGACAAAATGCCTAGGAAGGACATTTTTGCTGCGTCGAATGATTCTTCTCCTACAATGGCTCCTAATGATGCCTTTGCAACGACTACCTGCAATGAAGGTGAGGGTTCTTGGCCATCTACAATGAACAACATGCAAGCCAAAACACCCAAACAAAGTCTATCTGTTGCCTCGAAAGCTTGTGTTTCCAACAATGCTAAAGGATCTTCCCCTGTTTAGTTTGGAGGGTTTTGATCTACTCTTGCAGATGGATTGAATGGTGAGCTGTGACCATCATTCCCATGCCCCCATCCTTCACAGGTTGCAAGGTGTAAGAGTCCTTCTATCTCGGGGATTCTCTCTTCCTCCCTCAATGCTACAACAACCCAAACGAATGGCTTAACAGGCTCCTATATCAATATGCATCCTTCCTGGAGGTTTTTTCCAGCATCTGTGGTTCTGAAGTCTATTGGTTTGTTGGGTAAATATTCTTCTTCACAAAAAATTTCCACTATGGCCTCAACAATAGCTAAAAATGAAGTAGATCCATCTTCTGCGAATGGTTTTTTGGCTGTTGCAAATATTGCCAAAGACTTTACATCTGGTATCTCTAAAGAAAGCATGGAAGGTTCATTCAAGTCAAAGGTATGTGCACCTCATGTGTCTGTCAATGCTCTTTCATATTCAAAAGGACATATGGGTGTCCCAAAACCTCTTAAATGTGTAGAGGCAAACCCTATTCTAAAATTTGGGGATGAAGCGCTGCAAGAAGAGGAATATTTCTCTTCTCATGCATTAATTTGTTGTTTTAATTATTTTTGGCCCTCTATTTTTGACCCGAACCTTTGGATAAAGAAAAACTGGCATCCTTTATTGCAAAATGTTCCAATTTTTTTTCTAAGTGTTCAGGGTTTCTTCATTGTTGCTTTTGAATCCACCAAAGATAGGGATTCCATTTTGTTTGAACACCATCAAGGTCTTGGAATCAACACTTCCTCTTTCTTAAACCTTGGCATCTAGCCTTCAACCCTTCTTCTGAATCTTTCAACATTATGTTGGTTTGGGTTCATCTTCCAAATCTTCCACTTCAATTTTGGATCCAGTCTTGTTTCAAGTCTATTATTTAGGTTCCTTCTTGGCTGTAGATAAGAAAACTATAGATTTTTCACACACTACTTTTGCTCGAATCTTAGTGCAATTGGATCTCTTGAAGGAACTTCTTGCTAATATGATTCTTAAAGTTGTTGATCGTTCTTGGACCCAATTGTTGGACTATGAACGACTTCCCTTCTGGTGTGGAAATGTTTAGAAATAGGTAATGTGGTTGCAGCATGTCAAATGAAAAGTAAATCTGCAAAGAAACATGCTTCATAGTGGAAAGACGCCTTGCCAAAGTCCCCTGCATTTAGACAGAACTTTGTTGCATTATCACCAACTCCTTCAGCAAAATCTATTGTGAAGAATGTCACGCTTCCACAAGAGCATAAATCAAACAAGTTTGGGACTACCTCCTCAAAGCCTCCTTCACTTGGGCAAAAATTTGTAGTGGTTCCAACAAGAAAATTTGATGAGAAGATTCAAAAATCAAACAAGATTGGGGTTCATGAGGAAGGCATGTAACAAAAAACTTCATTTTCTGAGAGGGATTTGGTGGATAACCATTGGATAGTTGTGCAAAAACGTAATAAATCTTATTACAAATTGTCTTTGGTGTTTGTGTTTCCCTCCCCTATTCACAGTGAAGGGGATTAACTTGTAGCCTTTATGGAATTTATGATTAGTTTCATGCCAGTTGATGTTGCCTAGATTTTTCTTTGTAACCTCCTTTTTATATATTAATATATTATATATAGGCTTTATGCCTTTTTCATAAAAAAAATATCTACCCTTGAATTTCTAAAAAATATGTCTAATCAATTTTAAAAAATTACAAGCATAAACTTCATCAAGAGTTCTACATTTCATTAGTATAAATTATTTTGAAATTCAAACATAAGGACCACTTTTCATGCAATCAAAGTTAAACATTTGTATTTGTATTGGTTGTTCCTTTATAAAAGTGTGACACATGTTTGTATTTTTATCCCTATAAAATTTCTACATTTTATTAGTTTGTGTCATTTTAAATTTCAAAACATATACATTAATTTTAGACAACTCAAATTGAAAAATTGCATTGTGTTGGTCATTTCCTTTATAAAAGTGTGACACAATCTTTAACTTTCACCCCATTGCCTTCTATTATTTATATCAAGCATGTTTAATAAGTGAGTATAAATGACAATTCCTTTGTTACCCATTTAATCATAAACATTTAGTTTCAAAATGAGAGCATTGGTTCTATTGAAGATTGTATTTATTGACGTAGGCATCTTTTCATTGGAGGCATCAACTTTGATTTAGATGTTAAACTACCTAAAGAGAATAGAGATTAAGAAGTCACATAATTGGTTCAAAATAATGGTAAAGGAAAAGTTAAGAAGAAGAAAGAGCATGTGGATGAAACAAAATACTAAGTAGATGAGTAATTGGAATATTAGCATGTAAGAGTGTCCAAACAACAATATGAAAATCAGAAGATATGTGAGAGAAAGTCAATACAATCATATGGACAAAGCAACTTATGTGAAAAAGAGAACGCCATGCTAAAAAAATTGATTCTACATGTGACCATGAGCATAAAAAACATATTGGCATATAAATAAAACGGAAAGCAAAAATGTCAATAGCTCAACCAAGAACCAACTCTTATTGTCTTGTGTGTGAGATTGGAAGGTAGACAATGCTAGAAGAAGATTGGGTAGAAAGAATATGTTATCTTTTGCATTCTAGGATTAGTGAAACAAAATGGCATTACATTGCATAAGACCTAACATACAAAATATCTTGATCAAGTACACTGAAATATTCCACATTCAAATTTTGATTGCCTTGTTTGAAGATGAGAGACTAACAAAAACAATAGACTACTTAATCCAAATCCATGGCATAAGATTCAATATAAATAAGGAAAGGACACCAATAAAACATAACTTGGGCAGCTTCAATAGTTAGTAATTGGATGTAAAACATTGTTTTTATTTCGAGGTAGATTACTTGATCCTACAAACATGATTAAAAAGATTTCATTTCATTTCTCTTAATTATTTGTTTTATTGCATCAATTTGATGGTGTGTTGGAACTTTTGTATTACATATGTATTCTATTAGATTAAGAATAAATAAGTTAAAAAAATATTAATATGATAATTGGATAAAAAATTTAAGATAATTTGAATAGTTAAAAATATGGAAAATTAAAGACTTTATAAGCCAAAACAAAAACATATAAAATTCATAATGAATAAATGAAATTGTCTTGAATAAACATCAATATAATTTTACATATTATTGAAAGATTATTTTCTGTGCAACAACGAGATTTAGTTTTATTGCACTTAGTTATCTGCATTTCCACTTTGCTCTACCGTTTCTCAATTTGATATCAAAGCACGGTTAGTACCTTACCCTGTGAAGTTATTCTTTCTGTCAAGTTTCAATATATGTTTTTTCTACAATGCTGGATATTGTGTTATATCAATAACATTCTAATAATTGATGCAACCAAATATGCATTTGGAAATTAAACAAGCCATTATGATAAATTGAAAATAAAGGACTAACGATATTAGTGTACTTTTTGGAAGGCAATTTGGTTTTTACTCTCTTAACCAAAATACGGCTAGTATCTGTATCCATAATTCATGCACATGAAAATAATTCAAATAACAAACAAGGTAATGAAGGATAGAGATATTATATTGCAAGTTGTGAGTGCACTTATCAATGTGATTTAGTAGCTCACTTGTTATTGAACTGTTTTTAAAAGAGAAGTTTACAATATCACATAGGTGAGTTGGCCGATAACTGTTGGAAGAAAGTCAAAGAGAGTTAATTGTTTTTGGGATATTTGATTATTTTGTTTTCAAAGGAATTCAAAAGAGAGTAGGTTTGGAAGCATTTGTTAAATTTGTTTTGATATAAACTAGTGTGTTTTCACTCATGTTTTGTAATTTGGGAGACGATGAGAGGTTTTGCAAGGAGTTATTAATAGGAAGAGTATGCATTTATGAAAATTTATTTTTAGGCTTTGTAATTAGAGTAATAAGGATATTTTTGGAGTTCATTTTATATTTGGAGCAATCAATTGTAAAGGTTCATTATCATGGAAAGTGATATTTGGTGTTCATTTGTAGTTTTTATTTAGATTTATTTGAAGTTCTCAAAGAAACAGGACCTCTACAATTTGATTATCTTGTATCACATGGTTTGCTTGAATATCTATTATTCAATGTTAGGTTTCACACACAATGAAAAATGAAAGCTTGAAGTTTGTTTTGAAGTAGATATTAAAGACAACGATGAAGGTAAAAAAATAAAGCTGTCAAGAGTAAGAACTAAGGAGACAAAAAGAAAAAAAGAGGTTTAAGGCACTAGAAGTTGGAGAAATTTCTCCATTTAGAGTTAGCTTCTTGCTCTAAGATGAGACGTTTAAGAAGCACCACCACATAAGTGTCACTTCATGGAGCAAGGGGGCTTGGTAGTTCTTGAAAGTATTTGTGGAGTGTAACTTTTATAATAGAGCGGGGTTAATGTACCTACACTTGTTTTGTGGGTAATCTAACCTTTGAAATATGTTGAGTCAATGTATCTACATTGGTTTTGTTCATGTTATACATTGAATGAGGTATTTAGCTCTCACAAGCACTAGAGGAGGGATTTCAACATTTTTGAAGGAAAGTTTTCTCTCATGGGCAAGCATTGGAGAAAGGTTTTTTACATGCTCAAAAGAGGGCAAACTCTTGCACAAGAGTTGTTTTCTTATTTTGCATGGTGTTTAAGATTGGTTCTTTCATGTGGTATAAAGGATTTGCAAAGTTTGATAGTAAAGGTATTTGTTGATATGATGAATTTGATGTGTCTTGGATGAGTGAGAAAATTTGATGGATGCACTTCATCAAATTTTCAAATGGGTTACTTTGATCAATCCATGCAATGTTAAATTCTTTATTCATATTGATATTATAAGGGAGGGAATGTTGGAGATTTTGTATTACATCTATAATTTATTAGGTTAGTAATAAATAAATAAATAAAATAAATGTTAATAATAGTTATTAAATAAACCCAAAAAAGTGAGGAGGGAGCAATGAAATAAGGTTGTGCGATTGTTGTGCAGGTCCGCGACTAGTAGGGTCGTGGCCTGCATGTGGTCGCTCTTTGTTTCACTCCAATTTTTGGAGTCGTGGGCTCAACGAACCTAGTCTCTGGAGGGTGAAATGGAAATAATGTTGTTGGTGAATAGTTACTTCATGGTGGTCTTCAAGTGCATGATAGATCACAATAGAGTTTTCGAGGGTGGACCTTATTTCCACAACCAAATTTGTTTATTTAATAAACCCTAGCACATGGGCTTTAATCCTTCAGAGGAGCTTCCGAATCGAGTTCTAGTGTGGGTGCATCTCCCTAGATTTCTAGTTGAATGTTGGCGTATGAAATCTTGCATATGGTTGCTTCACTTTTGGGGAAACCAGTGGGGCCTTCTCAACAAACTCAGGATAGAAAGGTAATAACATTTGCTTGAATTTTTGTTGAGATTTATTTAAGTAACCCTCTTCCAGATTCTTTGAAAATTCGTGCAAGTTCGTATTCTTGGGTGCAATAGCTAGATTATGAGACGTTGCCTTTTTGTTTCCGCCTATGTCATGAATATGGTCATTTATAGCGTAGATGTCTGAGGTCTACATCTATTGAGTCTCAGACTACTCAGCCTCATCGCAACCCCCTTAAGGTTGACTAAGGCAAGGCTCCTATTCTTGGTAAGGCCATAGTACAGAAGGTTTTATTCTTGTTAAGGCACGTAATAGGAATCGTGGACAAAAGAGGACTCTTAAGGAGCGACATGAAGGTGATACTTTTAATAGATTTGAGGTTTTGGACGACCTCAGTCAACAGGAGGTGAATCTGAGAATGTTGGTCATAGATCAAGGTGTTTTGGAAGTGGTGCAGGAGGGCTTTATTCCAGATAACACTCAAAATTCACAGGTGGCTTGTGCTTTGCAGATGGACACAGATCTTGGTTTGGTGGTTTTTGGGAGGTTTGAGATTCTGGTGGATGTGAAGATGGGGGAGGGAGAGATCTCTAATCCATTGGTGAAAATGGGGTCAAATTTGGTAAAAGGAAGCAAGGCTTCTCCTTCGTTGGGACTACACCAAAAAGACTAGAAAAAAGGGGTTGTTGAGAAGTCTTCCAAGGTTAGGAGAAAGGACTTAGAGAAAATCAAGATGATGGGGGAGACTTTGGTGGAGTTAGGATTCATTATGACTTTTGACTCTTATTTTTTTGATCTCATGAAATGATCATCCTCTCCTAGAATGTAAGGGGCTTGAACAATGGCCCTGGACAAAAAGTTGTTCATGATTTGGTATGAATTCACTCTCCCGATGTTCTTTTTTTACAGGAGACTAAGTTGTCGGTTGAGAGTATGGTGGGTTTGGTGCCTAAACTATGGAGGTGGGGTCAATGCCAGTGTATTAGTGCCCATGGTAATGCTGGGGGTGTGGCTTGCTTATGGAACACTTTGAAGATTCGTCCTCTTTGGTGGATGTCCTCTAAGTCTTCTATTTCTACGGTTGCTTCAAGCCTGGAGATGGGGGAAACTATTCTTTTGTCAAACATCTATGCGCCTACAAATTTTTCTGGTAAGTAGACTTGTGGACCCATATCAATTTTATTTGGAGCCTTGCTCCTCTTTTCCCTTGGATTATGGCTGGTGATTTTAATGCTATTATTGAGTTAGATGAAAGGAAGCGTGGTATTGCAAGGCTGGAGCAATCAATTGTGTTGTACCCCAAATTAAAATTTTTGCTACACTTAGGCATTTTGAATAAATGAGTAAAAGTCTTGTCAAAATTGTCAAAAAGGTCAAAATTAGGGTTTGCATGTCTTGCATGAGGGTCAAAAACTCAAAATTTTCAAAATTTGACGATGGGTCTACTCAGAACGACCAAGTCTACAAAACCCAGATCTCAGTTTTTTGGCCCTAAATTTTAGGATTTTTTTTAATTTTTAGAAACTTTCTAAAAATAGAAATTTTTTTGGGTTTCTTTTGAAATGGATGCTAGAATTTTTTTCTAAAAATAAAAAATTCCTAAAAATAGAAAGTTTGGTTTCTAGGGTTCAAACTGATTTTGATTGGTCGAAAATACTTCCTCATCAGGCTGGTGCAGTCAGAATCATCAAAATATTAGTTTTGCCCTAGTGGGTCTATTATGCTTTCTAGAAGCATTTTTAGGAGCTCCAAGGCCATTAATGGAGATTAGTCAGCTACCAAGTGTCAAATTCAAACATTCAAGCACTGAACAAAAGATGAGAAATGATGAATGTGCACGCAGAATGAAGAATGGAGAAGGGGAGCTGTGAAAGTTGAAAAATGCAAATTTTTGGCTAAGTCTAGAAACTTTAGGCACCCCAGCTTAGCCTAGGCACCTAGATGTTCATGCCTTAGAAAAAAATTTCATCTCCAATAGTCGAGGCAATGATGAGTGCATGAAACAAGGAGAAAGTTGAATATTGCAAAATAAAAACTAAGTTTGCCAACCATGGGTGCCCTAGAAAGAGATAGGCACCCATCTTTTTCAGGAGGCCAAATGATAGAATTAGGGTTTGTGCTCCCAGACAATGTTGCTCAGAATCTTCTCAGCTTTGCAGTGAATCCATCAACATAGTCATTTGATCAATCAGTCATCCAAGATTCAAGATCAAACAGAGAGGTCTCAACCAAGAAGCATAATGCAAATCATGAAATCATCATAAAATATTCTAAGTCTAGAATCCTGGGTGCCCTAGGAGGAGATAGGCGCCTAGGGTTTTGAAGCACCAAATCCAGCAGTTAGGGTTTATAATATGCTCAATCTCTTCATAATTATGCCAGCTTCATAGTGAATATCTTGGCCTGATCATCAGACTCGTTAGCTGCTAGCAAACTCAGAATCAACATAAAGCATAACATGAGGTCTCAAGCTTCAAGGTGGAAAAAGAGTAAAAAATGGCTAAGGATGGAGATCTTGGGCGCCCCAGAAGGAGATAGGCGCCCAAGCTTTTGGGGCATCAAATGGATGAATTTACAATCATAGCCTCCAACATGACTTCTTCAGTCTTGATCAAGCTCTCCAACGTGTTGTCCTTGATTTTTGACATGCAAAAATTAGAGATAACCTATCAAAATTTTGACATTTTTAGGACTCAAGGCATGTATTACGAGGTACAGAGGTTGGGAATTTTAAGTTTTGGGTCTATAGTCCTTTTGGCCAACATTTTTATTCACTCTTGTCCATTTTCGTGAAATTTTGAGTCATTTTTGGTGTGTTTTTGGTCAATTTCGGGCTTTGAAGACCTTACTGCAAGTGTGGGGGTTCCAAGTTCTAAAATTTAAGTGATACATTCACTTGCAATCAAGTCCCCAAGACCCGATTTCACTTTATGATCTTTTAAAGTCACTTTTGTGTTTTTAAATTGATCATTTGTAATGGGGGTCCTAAGACCTGATTTGCAAGTGAAGGCCTTTTAAGTCACTTTTAAAAGTTTCATGTCACTTGTAATGGGGGTCCCAAGACACGATTTGCAAGTTAGGAGGCTTTTAAAGTTACTTTTTAAATATTGTTCACTTGTAATGGGGGTCCCAAGATCCGATTACAAGTAAAAAGGTGTTAAGACAAGTTAGTCACTTGCAATGAGCTTTTAAAAACCCGATTTCACTTTTACATGTAAAAGTAACTTGTAATGGGGGTTTCAAGATCCGATTGCAAGTAAAAGGTTTAAAAGTAAGTTTTGATCACTTGTAGTGGGGATCCCAAGACCCGATTTACAAGTGAAAGTCTTATTATTTTTCCTTCTCATACTTGTAAAGTTTACTTGTAATAATGTTTTTCCACATTGCAAGTAAGTCACTTTTCATTTGCACTTGTAGCCAGCCTTCCAAAACCCGAAATTGAGCTTTGGCCCCACTTTTGCAGCCCCTTTGTCTCATTCTCATTAGTCCTATTTGCACACATGACCTACCAAATCAATAATATAAGGCATGGGCCTTATTTTTCAAACAAATTCCAAGGTTGGAGAATGATACAAAGAACAACAACATGACGAAGCCACGCAAGGAGTTGAATAAGTGACATGATTGAGCATAGAATGCTTTCAAGACAAAGATGGAAGAATGTTTTCCAAACAACATCATGAAGATCCAATCAAGGATGATGTAGTTCAAGTTGTGTCTCCAGATACTTAGAATAGTTTCAATTATGTATTTATAATTTAGTTTTGACAAATTACATGTAAAATGGAAAAATGTAATTGCATGTGATCATATCACTTGCAAAGTTGTAACTTGTAATTGCATGTAATAAAATTACAAGTCAAATTACAATAGGACTTGTAATGTTGAATAAGTCAACTGCAGTTAGTTATTGGTTGAGAGAATTTCTCAAGTTAGTTGGGATCCTCTCACCTTTTTCTCAAGGCTTCTCTCCTATAAATACTTGAGGGGGTCTATTGTAATTTATATCTTTTGGAAATGCAACAAAAACTCTGCTAGTTTGTATGTGCACTTTAAGACTTTGAGCTTAGATGTAAATTATATTATAGTAAATTAAAAGAGGCAAATTGCTTTCAAACTTTGTGTTGATTCAAGGTGTTATGTGACGACATTTTCTGCATATTGATTGTGAGTTTTGTGGTGTTATACAAGAGGGATTCAAGCTCAATTTTGCAGACTTTGAGTTGCTTATTGCATTTGGAGTTTTAGATTGGTTTTCAGATTTGATACTACAGACTTTGAGTTGGTTGTCATGTTTGAAGCTATTGTAGAACACTCAAGCAAAGGGGGTAACTTGCAAACTTTGTGTTGCTTTTATTTTCTATGAGTGTGCATTAAAAGTGCATCATGTAGTTAGATTTTGAGCTGCTACATACTGTGCTTGGTTACTAAAAAATCATTTAAAAAGGTTGATAGGAGATTAAGTTGTCAAATACTTTGCGCTTTCAATTTGTTTTCTTGTCCCAGAGGAGAAACGAAGGACTTTGTGCCTTCATAGAAACTTTGCTTCTTTATTTGTTTACTTCATTAATCATTTATGCTTTCAGCTGCGATTCTTTTCTGAATTAAGAGAAAAGAATAAGTGTCTTTTCTAAAAAAAGAGAACAAGACAGAGTTTCACCCAAATTTAGAATAGATTTATAATTAGAGTTTATTTCTGAATTGTTAAAATAGAAAGCAAAGGGGGAGCCTTCCCTTTGAAAATATGAGAGTTTATCTCACACACTGTGGCTAAAACCACAATTTTGCATATCCTCAAGGTATACAAAATTTTCACCCAACACAACGCAATTGTCAGCTAGCTCATCGGAGTTGACAAGCATCAGATATTACAAACTGATCGAGGGGTAAAAACCATGGAAAATGCCAGAAGTCAAAAGAAAAGTGAAAAATTTCAGAAAATAAACTCTGGAAGAGTTGGGCGCCCCAAGTAGCCAAGAGTGCCCAAGCTTTTGAGGCCTCAAATTTAGTTTTCAGAGGATGCAACCTCCAAGGAAACCCTTCCCCCCCTCCACCCCCCGCTCCCAAATTCATTAGGCTATCCAACGAGCCCAACTAGCAATTCGTCGAACTCCCAGATCATTCAGAATTGCAAAATCATCAGAAGATTAAGGAAAGCAAGCAAAACTTGAAGAACATAAAAATGGCTAACACTGGTAACCCTGGGCGCCCCAGGTAGCCAGGGGCGCCTAACTTTTTGAGGGATCAAATGAAGTTTTTATTAGAAGTAGCCTCTAGGACAACTTCGTTAGATTCACTCTAGCTCCACAATGGATCATTCTCCTAGATCATGGGATTCATCGAGTGTCCAGAAATTGAAGTTAAACCGGGTTCAAAACACAAGCAAAAGTTGGAATTTCATGAAAAATGGCTAAGTCCTCCAAGGGTGGCGTCCAAGCTCTCATGCCTAAGACAAATTTTTCAAAATTTCAAAATTTCAAGAAGAAGGAAAAACGTCTAAGTTCAATGCACAAGCTTAGGATAGGCTTCGAAATCTTTAAAGCAAAAAGAAAGCAGTTTTTCTCAACCTCAACTTATTTAAGACGTCTTTGCTTTCCATTTCTCATAATTTTTGCAGGTGGCGTCCAAGACAGAGAAGACCAAACATAAATTTTTCTTCAATTTAGGGTTCAAGAGCCAAAACTCAATGCTTTTTCACAGTTCATTATATTTTCCAAACCAGCACACATAGAGGCTTCTTTTCTCATGCTTTTTCTTCCAAAGCATCAATTTTCTGAAGGAGGCCAACATTTTCAATTTTCAATGATTTGGGTCAGCTCAGTTCTTGATTCTGAAGAACTTTGAAGAAATTTTCAGATTTCAAAAAACTTGCTTTTTCCTTGCATGTCCAAGAAAATATCAAAATTTTCAACATCTGATTAACTGGGTCCTCTTGCAATGAGATTCTACACAAAACCCAATTCTCAGCTTTTTTCTCAATTTTTTTTAGAAATTGAGGTTTGTTGCTTTTTTTATCAACACTCAAAATTTACAAAAACGGATGATCTAGGTCTTCTTGCAGTGAAATTCTCTACAAAACCCATATCTTAGTTTATTTTCAAAACTCTGCCCGTTTGAAGAGAAAAAATCAGCAAGCTAAATTTAGCTTTTGTGCAAAACTTGCCCAAATATAGTCAAGTTTATAGTTAATCTTCAAGTTTTTTAGTATGGAGTACACCACCATCGAATTCAAGACCAAGACAACACTATACCATGATTTCATCAAAACAGTTGAAACTAACTTGCATCATATCAAACTAGTATTCAACTTGCGTGCTTTGGAAGACGTAAGCAATGTTGCAATCAAACACCTTGGTCACTCTAGACTACTTGCAACAACATCAATTCCCATTTCAGTGCAAAGTTTAGAGTTTGTAATTCCTTGCATCAAGCATTATAATCCTGCAACATGGGAGATCCAATCAGTAGATGGAAGAGTAATTTGCAGCCTCAAGCTAGATATGATTGAAAAATGATTTTCAATACCACCTTGGGTTGAAAGTGTAACTATCTCCTTTGAAGAATGTGAAAGAATATGCGACATGCACAAGGCGAAATATAGCAAGAAAGTTGCACAAAAATGGATGAAAAAAAAACATAAAACTTTTCCAAAGAAAATCGAGCATGGAGAATTCAAGGATGAGATTGCTATAATGATCACCCTGCTCAACCAAATCACTGGTCAAGAGGATGCTATGAAATTCCAGCCTTGGATGTTCTACATCATATCTCATATCATGAAGAAAACATAATTCTATGATTGGCCAACATTGATCAGTGATAGTCTTCATCACCAGAGAATCGAATACTTCAAAATCCACAAGTTCCACATGATCTCATATCTAGTCTACCTAGTGGCCTTTCAAAGCAAATTCAGAGGATTGAACACCATGGGAACTCTGGATGTGTAGCATGTGTGTAATCATTACGCTCAACTGGAGTTCTCAAAATCAACACATCACTAAAAAAGGGTAAATGAGTCTTTCCTGATGTATACGGTGAGAGACCTAGACAATGAGTTGCACGTGCAAATTTCATCAACTGCTAGGGCAACAATGGTGGAGTGGGAAAATTGGTTCATCCAATTTCCTACCTTCACCTACATAAGAGTTTATGACTTCTCCAATGCTCCACTCATGTTGCCAAGATATCCTTCAGATGAAGTAGTTTTCATGGAATTCTTGAGGCAAGTATATGATGTCCACACTTTCTTGCGGAATCGAAAGAAGCCCGCCTTCAGTTTTCCATTTGAGTTGGGAATTTACAAATGCAGATCGTTGGGAGATGCCAAAATAATGGATGATGAGTTGGCTAAACTTGGTCTCAAGCCATTCAGCAAGAGATGATCATACGACCCTCATGATGTCTTCACATCCTGACTTAGTCAGAACTATGCTCATGTACCCGCACTTGAAGATTTTTGGGCTAATTGCAGAGATGAGTTTGATGTACAAAAGCATAGTAACAACAGGCTTACACTCCATCAGATGAAGGATTGCTTGTCAAAAGATATTGAGGGATTATCTAATGATGATGGAGATGTGCTTCTTCCAACGGATGCTCGAAATCAAATTGAGCAACAACCTCTTCCACAGGTCAATTGGGCCAACAAAGAATGCATCTCAGTGGAAAGAACAAGCAAAGTCATTAAGAGCAGTAATGTCTTCTTAAACCTCAAGAGGAAGAATGTTATTCCAGTAGTAGAGCCGCCAAGAATACAGTCATCTCTTCCTTCTTCATCCAGGCCACAACCAAAGATGAAGGTTGTAAGTCATCCTCAAGAAGGTGTAAAGGGCAGCAAAACAATGAAGAATGTAAGAAGGTTGGATTTTTCAAATATAATTATATAGGAGCAACCTTCAGTTGCAGTAGAAGTTCCTCAAGAAGAACCCGTGCCACAAGAAGAAGGGCCTTTGACACATGATTATCCACCATCACCGAGGTCTTCACCAATTCACATTGATTCAAAAGATGAAGAAATTGATGAAGTTGTAGCTGAACCTCCCATACAAGCTAGAAGAGACGTCACGTCTTGGCTTGAGAGCTCCCTGGGAAGGAAGAGGAGGCCTTCATATCAATTAAACTTTGATGAACTTGATAACATTTATCAAAATGCACCTGTGAATAAGGCAAAGAAACAAGTTCACTTTGAAAAGAATCCAAATGGTGAGATGATTATGGAGACCACTAAGCCTCTAGAAGATAGAAATATTGATGAAGTGGAGGTAGATGATTTCGTCATGGTTAAGGCCAATCTCGGCAAGAGCACCAGGCATGCAGATGTGAGTTTGTTCAAAGTTGCAACATAAAGCCTTCAGGATAGAGTGCTTAAAGATGGAGAAGATAAGGCAACCCTCAAGGCTGAAATCTGGCAACTCAGGCAATATATTTCAAACCTTGTTCATAGCACTTCACAAGCTACTTAGTTGTTGCCCCAGATTCTAGAAACATCAGTTGATCAACAATAGTTGAGGCAATTGGTGATATATGGAAAGAAAACACGGGAATGGATTGAAGAGTTCATCACCAGAGGCAGACATGTTCTTGCATAGCTATATCAACTAAGGTATAATGCTCATGACCTAAGCCAAGGGATTCAAGGATTTGAACAGTTGATAGTGGAGGTGAAACCTAGGCACAAGATCATCATTGCAGATTTGAATACAACATATGGCCCAATGGTTTCAAGTGAACACAAGAGGTAACTCCTTGCATGGAAAGAACACCACCTCTTCAACGTGAGAACCTATGAAAGGATATCTGAAGAGTTAGGTGCATACAAACAAAGGGTGGTTGATGCTCTCCAATTCATAAACGAATTTGTCTTAGGAATCCCTTGTCGATATTGTCATGGTGATGGTTCCTACATTGAACTTGGTGAAGTACAAGCAAAGTTCCAAAATATTGTTCGTGGCAGTGATGGCAGCGATCCTATTACTAGAAAGATGAGTCAGATTTCCATGATGTTAGTGAGGTTCAAGAAAGTGGCCAATGAGGTCGAAGATTTTCTCAGATTAATTACAGAAGGAGAAGAAATCCTAGAAAAGTGGAACTTTGCTATAGATAGTATTGATGCTCCTAATAGAGATACAGTTGCCTGCTTTTTGGTGGATGTGGTGGAGATTTAAAGCAACAACCATCTAGAAGCTTTCTTTCTATTCTTGTCTCAATTCTTATCCACTCTTTGTAAAAGAGAAAGAAAACAAGTTGTAATAGTTGGCATTTCCCTGTTTTTATGCTTTCATAGGTGGTTAGATGTTTATCTTGTTTAGCTTTAGAAATAAAGCTTACATGTTGGCAAGTCTTGGTTGTAAAAGCAAAGATATTTTAGGGTTCTCTATTCCTCTACTTGTGTATAAATAAGGGTAGCCTTTCCCATTATTTTCTTAACCTTGCTTGTGATAGCAAAATGTTGAGCCTACTAGTGTCTTCTAATTGTTATTCAGTATTGTTCACTTGGTGTAAGAGCAAGCTTGCATGCCTCTTTAGCTGCAAGTTATTGTTCAGTTCTTGTGTCTTGTATCAATGTATTTTGGTTGATCGTTAAACTGTAAGCCTATTTTGCTACAATCCTGTTGTCCCAGAAGTGTAATCTTTGTTAATTGAGATTTGAGAAAATAAAGTCTTGTGCCTACTTTGTTGCCCTGATATAATGTCTCAGATTTCCGTTTTATGTGTTATGCTTATATGATCTCTATTTTAGCCTACATTGAACGTAAGTAGATGTGCGTTGAGAGAAAGTTTATTTAAGTATTTATGTCAAAGAACCCTTCCTTGTTCATTTCTAACTCACACTCTGCATTTACTTGAGAAGTTAGAAACATCATTAGAGTAGGCTTAGTCATAGTTGAACTTCCAAAAGAGAAAAGCTCGGCTACGACGCTTGAGTTTTATAACCTTGTGCTCTTAGTTGAAGAAAAAGATTGACAAATTAGTTTAGTTTACTTTCTTTTAAGTAACATCCGCAAAGAGGGAGCTTCCCCTCCTAATTCGAAGAGCAATTTATCTGTGCATAGCTATCCATTTCTATTCTGCATTCTAGAGGTGCGAATTGAAACACCAACAAATTGTAAAGGTGCATTATCATGGAAAATAATATTTGGTGTTCATTTGTAGTTTTTATTTAAATCTATATGAAGTTCTCAAAGAAACAAGACTTCTAAATTTTGATTATCTTGTATCACATGGTTTGCTTGAATATCTATTATTCAATGCTAGGTTTCACACACAATGAAAAATAAAAGCTTGAAGTTTGTTTTGAAGTAGACATTAAAGACAACGGTGAAGGTAAAAAAATAAAGCTATCAAGAGCAAGAACTAATAAGATAAAAAGAGAAAAAAGAAGTTCATTAGAAGTTGGAGAAATTTCTCCATCTAGAGCTAGCTTCTTGCTCTAAGATGAGACATTGTTTAAAAAGCACCAGCACATAAGTGTCCCTTCATGGAGCAAGGGGGCTTGGTAGTTCTTGAAAGTATTTGTGGATAGTGTAACTTTTATAATAGGGCGGGGTTAATGTACCTACACTTATTTTGTGGATAAGCTAACCTTTGAGATATGTAGAGTTAATGTATCTACATTGGTTTTGTTCATGTTATACACTAAATGAGGTATTTAGCTCTCACAAGCACTAGAGAAGGGATTTTGACATTTTTGAAGGAAAGTTCTCTCTCATGGGCAAGCATTGGACAAAGGTTTTTGACATGCTCAAAAGAGGGCGAACTCTTGGAGGAGAGTTGTTTTCTTATTTTGCATGGTGTTTAAGATTGGTTCTTTCATGTAGTATAAATGAATTGCAAAGTTTGATATTAAAGGTATTTGTTAATATGATGAATTTGATGTGTCTTGGATGAGTGAAAAAAATTGATGGATGCACTTGATCAAATTTTCAAATGGGTTACTTTGTTCAATCCATGCAATGTTCCTTTCTTTATTCAAATTGATGTTACAAGGAAGGGAATGTTGATTAGGTTAGTAATAAATAAATAAATAAAATAAATGTTAATAATAGTTATTAAATAAACAATGTTATTAGTTTTATGTGGTGTATGATAGTTGCACAAGAATACTTTTTGTAAGATAGCTTGAATCATTAAAATACATAAAATCAAAGATTTTACAAGTCGAAGCAAGCAAACACACAATATATCTTCAATAAACAAAATATCCCAAATAAACATCAATATAATACTACATATTATTCAGTATATATAGTTTTATAATAATAATATATTTCTTTTAACATATAATTATTTAAAATTTCAATTTACTCCAATTAAAAAAAAAATGACTAATGCTTGATTCTTTAATACAATAAAACCACACATTCAGTTTTCACATTATTCAGCCCAGATATTCTTTTTATAGATTCATTTAGGGTAAGGTTGTAGAGTTAGTATAATGATTGATAGGTGAGTGCTTTCGGAAAGATCTCTTTATTAGAAATATAAAAAGTATATACAAGACAGAACTAAACTAGGAAGATTAAAACGTCTAAGAAAAAAGATACACAAGAAATGGTGCTATAGTTCTATGCCCAAACTAGTGCGCGAATCCATGTCTTGATTACCATTGGGTTTAAATATACAACTCTTATATTTCTTTAATTAATTAATTATCTATTTTATTTATTCATTACACATTTATATCTTCTTAAATTCTGATTGGTTATGCAATTCGCTTATCATGCCTTCAGCCTTTAAATGTGAGAAATTTAGTAGATTCATTTGTGTTATAGTTTGGTTTGAATATTCCAGTAAATTTTTGGAAGTAGCTCATTCTCACGGTATACACTCACAGTTGTCTTTCTTTGTTTTGGGGCCACCTTTCACTTTACATAATTTCTTATTTGATTTTATCAATGTTAGTTGTAAACAAAATTATTTTAGTATCATCAAACTATTTGTAATGCAACAAGATAATTGCATTATATACAGAAAATAGGAAAGATTACATATGGATTCAAGGTCTTCCTAACAGATAAGTTATATTACATACCAATATAGTCACCAGAAATTGTGTGTAGAGATGGGTATGTAGTCCACGTTTCTATAATAAAATTTCCTGGCAACTATGCAGTGAGTGTGACTTATTAATTTTCCTCAGACATACTAATTAAACAGTTTTAAAGGACTATTTATTGAATCTCAGAAACGGATTTGGTTTATTCCTTTTCATTTGCTAATGCCAAATTCCATGCCTCGTTCTATCAGTTTGGAGCTATTGCAGATTAAATTGTCTTTTGCATACAGACAAACTTAAGTTGTTCATCGATGAGTTAATATGATTAAATTATACTAGCCAATAACCCTATCGTTCTTCCAACATGCAGTAAATTTATGCTTTGCCGTTTTTAAAGCTTACAGACATCCCTTTAGCAATATGCTTCTCTAATTATAACATATTTTTTAAACTTATGCCAAAATCAACTAACTCTACTTGCATTCCATCTTGGGCAAGTCAACCACTGATAAACTATAGTCCATCTTGAAATAAAAATGCGTTTGAGTATCAGTAAACAATAAGTTACAAACCAAGGAAGACCAACACCTAGAAACAATGTAATAATCCCTATAAGATCTCCTCGTGCTTCTCTCAATCGAAATCTTGCTTTATATAAATTAACCACGGTATATTCCTTTAAAAATCTGTAAGACAATTTTGGTCTTGGCCTAGATTATGTAATGAAGTTATGTTGTGAGACTCATGACTGAACATTCTTCAAGTATAAAAACTGGCAGTCTGATTTGCACAAGTCGATGAACATCAAATTTGGATATTGAAGCTTTTGAATCCTTGTCCATTTCATTTATCTTTCTTAGAAACATGTCTTTTTAAACACAATCCACAATTGCATAATAATCCTAATGCATTTTATTAATCCTTAATTTTCAAATGCATTTATGGGAGAGTTAGAAAGCCATAAACTTGATTATGCCCTCATGTATATGAATAAGTGAAACCAATACCCAAAAGTAGGGAGCATAGAGGTGTTACTAATGTTTCTCTTTCCATTTTTGGGGATGGCTCCATAATTCTAAGAGATGCCAGTCAATATTTTCACCTTCAAAGGAATAAATTTGCACTTTTATCAGAAAAGCTCAATTTTGAGCTTCCCTCATATTAGTATCTCCCCTAACTCACAGAGTTACATTTTTGTTTCATCATCCTTTAAAGTCATGTAGAAGAACCTTTTGCTAAGTTCAGTTTTCTGCCCAGTAAATAAGGGATGGCACCAAAGTGATAAATGAATGAATGAAATAATTAAAATACACCCAACAACCAAAAACCACGCGTCATAAGGGTGTTCCTGAACACGCTTAAAAATGAATCCAAGATGACTGTCATGCAGAACACTTGCTAAATGTTAATTGTTAAATAGAACTAAGAGTTCCTGGATATGGAATGGGTTATTAGAAAACAAATGAACAGAATTCCGACACTTACTGAAACATAAAATACATGCCCACCAACAGACAAACTGTAAGGAACCAAGATGCATCCTATTTGATCAATTAAAAAAATAGCTTGATCATATTCTTGGATGTTATGTATAAGAACTAGTTCTGTTCAATACACTCGAATCTTTATTTACAATTTCTCCAGAAACTCTATCCCAAGAGATATCACTTCTTGTTTTTGCGGAGCTACTGTTGTGGGTGCTATGCAACTGTTGAAAATCAGTAAGATCTTTGGAGTCCAAATTTGTTGAAGGATATATTTCTGAATTAGAACTTTCTGGTGCATGAAATTCTCCTGGGACATGCCAAACAAGTATAAGCTATATAGCAAACTAATTATGGAAAGGAGAGATAACAAAGAAAATTATTCAGACAGGCTAGTGGGTGGCTGTGTGTGCTGAAGACGCTATATAATATTACAGTAGCATTCACACCACATGATTTGAGCAATACAAGGGTTTTCTCTGTACAGATAGTAAAGTCAGACATATTGTAACATGTGCCGTTCCAGGTCATGTAATTGCATAATAAGCTAAACCTTTACACAGCAGGTCCACAGAGGAGGGCTACCACTCCAATTTTTTACTGAAAATGCTACTAATCTAATCAGCTGCATCTGCTCAGGAACTTACAAAACCCCCTTCCATGGAACTGCTAGCTATCTCAGGAGATGCTAAGTGTATCATTGTCTAGGACCGTACTAATAAGTGAAACCATACAACTGAAAACCATAGTTGCATAATGAATGTTGTTCTGCAAAAGTATACTATCTACAATAGCAGATTCTCAGTCATAATCCACACCATTGATATGTCGATCCATTACCTCAATAACAAATTTGAAACACTCATAGATCACAGGCCTTTGTTTTCTTTTACATCCCAAAGGAAAGTTTGGTCTTAGAAGATGTGAATGGACAGTGGTTCAAGAGGTTGTGTCATGTTGGTAATGACAGATACTTGTAAGGACATGACCTAGATTCAACTTCCTCTTGCAAAAGGGGATACATTCTGGTGTGATTTACACCACACACCACATTAAAGGCTACTGGTGACATCTCCAGAGATTTATTAAGCAAAGGATACAAAAAGAAAAGGCTGTTGTATTTTGGAAAGAGAAACTTTGAAAGTAAATTACAGGTTTTAGGGAGATACTTCATCTAAGAGGCAGTATGTGAATCAATCAAATGTTTCAAGATCCTTTTTCTGAGAACTTAAGAGACCCTCTAAATAACCTTCATGGCATCAAGGAATACCGGAAACCTTTGGAAGGAGATCAATTGTTAAGTTTGAAATACAGAATGCAGGCTAGTGTACAAAACTAATCCTAGACTAAATGAAAACCTAAACTGTTGTTTCTTTTCACTTGGTTTATTGGTCCTCAGGTGTGTATTCACAATTCAAAAAATTTAGCATTATTTACTATATTTCAGATTCACAAGTGGACACCTGATAGATGACATGTACAAGATAGAATACTCTAGGAACGGGTATTTGGAACAAAAAACATTCCTTACAGCAGGTCATTATAGACACTAATCACAGGGATCCACTTATAGTGACAATGTACAAGCCTCTTATGGGACCTCAACCTTGGTCAACGCCTAAATTTTTGTCTATTGCTATAATTATTCAAGAGACAAAAGTGGTAACTTATCCCTTTGACACTTAAGAACCCTTTTGTTTTAGGTCTAGGACTATTTCACCCTTACTATAGTTATTGAGGGGATCCATGTCTTGCTTTCAATTGAACTTCTTGTCATGTGTTTTGGTCCTTGGCAACATCCAGGGTTTCTGTCCTCCAGCTTATGGTGCTAGCTAATTTATTTGCAAAAAATAGACATGGTTGTGAACGATATAAATTTGAAAGAAATACCAACAGAAATTTTAAATGTGTTCAAATAATTCCTAAAAACTAATGTTTGTGTGTCTAGCATAAAAATGATTGAAATCTAAATTTATACAACCAAGGAATTCAAAATATAACAATATACATAAATTCATTCCAAAAGATTTAATTGAATTAATAGCAATGATTGTCCAATTCACTTAACCAACTTAAAATGAAAACCTTACATTCATACTTGCAGCATAGCATGTGTAAAAATTTGAAGTATATAAGATTCCATTCAAATGAACATAGAAAATTGCAGGAACATAAATTGTTCATTCATATGCTGCAAAAGAATCAAAGAAATTTGAAGCATAACGTTGGGACTGTCAAATGACTGGAGCTTGAGTCACAATCTAAGGCAGTTTGACAATTACTTGTCAAGACTAGCCTAGTCTGCTTAAAACATCATTAAAAAAAAAAAAAAGAGATTTAGCCAATCCGCCCAATTCTCCATTGCTGATTTAGCCTCTGCCGAAATTCTTATGTGCATCTCATTATCAAGGTCTCTGACTGTCTTCATCAAGAAGTGATCGTTCACTTGCTTGAAATCATGTTCAGCTTTTGAGAACTCCAACTGTGGGAAGTATTCATGCACATTCTGAACGCCAAGAGTTCCATTGGTTTTCAAAGTTCTAAAATTGCCTTGGAATGCAATTAAATAGACAAGATAAGAAACCATATGAAACTCATGGATTTTAAGAAATCCTGTGATTTGTTGGTGAAGAACCTCACTGATCAACATAGCCCAGTCAAAGTGTTCTTTATTATTGATAATCTGGGAGATGACATAGAACATCCATGGTCAAAAAACACGAGCTTCCTATTGACCTATAACTCGGTTGAGCAAGGTAATCAGGATAGCAATCTCGTCCTTGAACTCTCCACGCCCAATCTTCTTTGTCAAGTTGGTTTTTTGTTCTTTTAGCCACTTTTGAGCGACCTTCCTCTGAGATCTTTCCTTGTTTGCCTGCCATATCTTTTTACATTCTGTTGGTTGAATATTTTGTAAACTTAGGAGGTTTGACAAAATGGTGATTTCAACACAGTGTGTGAGTTAAACTCTCCTATTTAAGGGAAGGCTCCCCCTTTTTCACTAAAACAAATATGGATGGACCAATAATCTCTCCTCTTGTTTCAGGAAAGATTAAACTCTTTTCTCTTTGCAGAAAATTAATATGAACTTTTAAATAAACTATAACAGCAGCTTGTAATAAAATCAGTAGAAAGGAAATGAAGTTTCCTGAAAGCTCAAAGACTTCTGTCACTTCCTTTGGGACGGGAAAGCAATCTCAAGCGCAAAGTCTTTATAATCTGCAATCCTATCTACCCTTTTGAAAGATAATTCTAATGATAATATACAGCATAAGACAGCACAAAGTCTGCGAATATGATGTATCTATTTAACTACTATGGATGAGAATTGTTACAAGCACAAAGACTTGTAATTCTTCTTAACTTCTAACTTATGAATTCAATCTTCAACATTTACAGCACAAAGTCTGAAAATATTTTGATTGAAGCTCTCCCTAGCAATCTTCCACAATCTTCAAATAATCACAAAGTAATGCTCTAAAATGACAAAATAACACAATGGATGCAAAGTAGGATTTCAACACAAAGTTTGAAATCTGCAACTCTTTGATATTATTTGAAAAAGATAAACTTATAACTATAAAGCTCAAAGTCTTTATGAGTACAAAATTCTGCAGAGTTTTCTTGCTTGCCAAAAAGATATTTTACAAAGGACCCTCTCAAGTATTTATAGGAGAGAGGTCATGAGAAAAAGGTGGGAGGATCCCAACTAACTTGAGAAATTCTCTCAACCACCAACTACTTGTAATTGACTTATTCAAAATTACAGTCCTCAAACTATTTTGACTTGTAATTAGATTACATGTAATTACAATTTACAAAACTGCAAGTGAAAGAAACACTTGCGATTACAAAATTTGTTTTTACATGTAGTTTGTCGAAAACAAAATGCATAAAGATAGAACATTTTATTCTATATCAATCCTAGCTTTGAAAGATTGAAATCTGCTAATAATTTCTTGCAACTCAGCTGGATCGGGGCCTAGTGTGTTCTTGGCAACTGCAACAGTCTTCAAGATTACATCAAAATATCTTATCGTCGCTAGTCTATGCTCTTCATAAACAGTTTGCATTTTATCAAGGATCATTCTATGATTAACCAACTTGTGAATCGAATCCATAGTAAAATGTTCTGATTCTAGCTCTTGACGAAGATTTGCTGCCATTTCTGTAGTAACCATATCAGCTGCAAGTAATTCTCCTTCATGATTCAATATTCTGCAAGGGATTTTCTCAAAGCTAGAAAGGATGTCTTGCTGAACTTCATCACTCATTTCTAGTGTAGCTTGGATATCTTTGATGAGATCTTGAATAACCAATGACTTGTTTGTCATGAGTTCTTCAAATTCTATGTATTTTTCTTTGTTTGGTAGGATTGAATTGCTGCATAGAATTTGTAACTTGATTTGATCTATCTCATGCCAAATTTTCAAATCTTTTTCAAGTGAATCCAAACTTTGCTTAAAAGCTTCCAAAGTCTGATTCAACTTTATTTTTGCTATTCTGACATTGTTCAGAACTTGTAATGTCTTTTCAATCATTGGAATGCTTTGATCAATCAATTGAGTTACCCATGAATCAACTGCTTTGGCTTTTTGCGCAATTTTCTCCAATTGCTTGACTGATTCTTCAGAAGTGAAAGAAGTTAATGGATTAACCTGCTCTGAAGAATTGGCAATCTTCTGAATAA